>PVKS010002129.1:0-124031 GCA_004027875.1 Aplodontia rufa
CACACGGAAGGGGCTGGAACAGTGGCTCAGCTGTTATAGCACTTGCCTGGCATGTGTGAGGACATGGGTTCGAACCCCAGCACCATGTACCCAAGGAAGTGTCGGAGTAATGAAAGCCACATGAAAAACTAATAATAAAATTAATTCTCTTTCTCACTGTTCCTCTCTTTTAAAAAAACATGGAATTTTTTAATGAAAAGAAATTTATTATAATTTTTGTCTATAATGCCACTATTTAGCCACTCCAATTTCGTGATTATTTCAGTTGTCATTAGCCTTTACGAGGTAATTGAAGATCTTTGAGCCTATGAATAGCTGGGGTACCAGCCTGGCCTTCAGGTGGTGTCATAGGTGGGGTGCTAGGTTGCTTCCTGAATTCAGCTCTGCCACACCTGCCAAATTCTATGCCATTCCAGGCTCCAAATGTCTACAGACTAGAGTCTAAAGCCACTGGGCCTAACCTGGTTTTGTACAAACACTTTCAAAGGTAAAAGTGGAATACGTTATCAGTCACTTCATAATTACAGTGTTTTTGGCTAATGATTATTTTCCTTCTGCATATAATATCTGGAATATTAGCACAAAGAATGTCTTTAAATAGAGGTTAGCCCCAGGGGGGGTTACTATAAATACCATTAGATACCCTAAATTCTGTACCAAGTGGGACATTACAATGGGGACCTTCACTGGGCAAAAAAAATTGGGTGCATCAACTTTACAGAATCATAAATTATAAAAAAAATTAATTCAGGGATTAGCTGGAGGAATGCTGATGAAAAAAGAGGTGAAGGAGGACTATTATTTCTTTAATGCTGTGAATTAGAAATGAAACAAGATAAACTTCACCTAGAGTTCCAACTTAAATTTTTCAACTAGAATTTTCTATTACAACTTACATCTGTGATGTCACAATATGAACCTAATGCAATTTCACTTGATTCTTCAACTGGGGTAGCTTAAAATCATTTGTTCATTATGTTTAAATAATTCAAGCTGAAATCTTCAACAAACCAATGTCAAGATTCTTTAATTATATTATGAATTAAGGCATCTACTGTACATGAGCCGTCATGTTAAGCGCCCTGGCCTCAAGCAGCTGGCAAAGAATTGTGCCTGTCTCCCTTTTTTGTAGTTCATAATATGTAACCATTCTTACATTTATAGAGAATATCTTCTTGGTAATTTGTTTCCTTTTTTTTTTTTTAAGACAGAGGGGCAGTGAGAGAGAGCCAGAGGGAGAGAGAGAATCACTTTTATTTAGTTTTTAAAGTGGCTTTCATTGCTCACACACTTGGATGTGTACGTGGTGCTGGCTGGGGTTTTGAACCCACATATTCCTGCACGCCAGCCAAGTGCTGTGACCCCTGAGCCCCTGCTCCAGCCCCTTGTTCCCCCCTTTTTTTCTGTAGCATCTTTTAAAAATTATTGCCTTTACCTTATATTACAATGTATCTTATTAATATTCTTACACTAAATTTTATTTCAAATTTTTGTTGGTTTGTTTTGCAGTGCTGGGGTCAAACCCAGGCCTCATGCTTGTTAGGCAAGCACTCTCCCACTGAGCTATATCCTCAGCCCTCTTTTAGTTTTTTAATGGTAAGTTCTCCCCATCCCATTATTTCCAGCTTCTCTATTTTCAATAACTGAAACTCTACTTATTTATTTATTTTAAAAGAGACAGGAGGGAGAGTGTGAGAGAGAAAGAGAGAACAAATTATTTATTTTTAAAATCTGGCCTTTGTTTTCCTGACTTAGTTGTGATGTGGTGTCGGGGTTTGAAGCTGGGTCCTGACGCATGCTAGGCAAGAGCTCCAACTGCTGAGCCACCCACCTCTCCAGCCCTCTGAAACTCTCTTTTATATAGATGAATTTAATCACTTAATTTTACTATGATTACTAAAAATACTTGGGTTTGTATATACATGAGAAATTGTTCTAAACTGTTTAATGTTAAACTTGACTTAATTTTTAAAATAAAGTCTGAAACAATGTGTTTCTTCTATTATACTCCAAATTCTGGATTTAATACCACCCACCCCCATCTTGTTGTCTAATTTTAATCTTCTTTTTTAAAAAAACACAACTTTTTAAACATTTAACATTTTTTTTTTAAGAGAGAAGGACAGTGAGAGAGCGATACACATGGAGGGAATCAATTTTTATTGACTTTTTTTCACATGGCTCTGAAACTTAGTTGTGTACATGGGTGCTGGGGTTTGAACCCGTGTGCTCTGGCATGCTGGGCAAGCGCAGTAAGCACTGAGCCACCGCTCCAGCTCCCACGTAACATATTTTAATCAATGATTCTATTCACTGCTGCTTCTTCTATCTTATACTTCCCCTATTTTCCCCCAGAATCAGGTCTCAATTGTACTCCTCATCCTATGGGAACAGTGGTAATACTGAATCTCTATCTCTATCTATATATCAGCAAATGGTTTGGTGCTCTTCCTAATTGTGAGTCTGTGGTTCTGCTTCCATACCTCTCTAGGTCTCTGGCCTCTTATAGAAAGCCATACTCCTAGGCTGCAAACAAGCTGCTGTTATGTTCATCTTCCTTTACGTGACAGTGAGGGTAAGTATAGCTCTCACCTTGGCCCTGGTTTGAAGCACTGAGCCTGGGCTGGCCTCTGTCTTGGCAGGGGTACCTTTAGTCCCCAGTACGTTGCAGAAGTCAATTCCTGGCTGCCACTATCTGCCTCTGGACTGAAGCTCAGGGGGCCTGAGGCTTTCCCACTGCTCACCACTCTGGTGCTCTATGCATGGAGATGCTCTTAGTTTTTATTCATTTGGATTGATTTATTTTATATTCTACCCATCACTGTGATGTGTTTGGGGCCAACGGAGCATAAAGTCACTGTACTTCAAGGAGCCTTGTATGGGGCATTCATGCTTCTTTGCTACAGTGAGGTCTGTCGGAAGGAACCCTTAGTGGGGCACAGAGGTGTGGGTGAACGGGACTCAGGAAAGGCAATTTGCTAATTCAGAGGAAAGAAGCATGGTAAAAGGTCAAATCTGTGCCACAGCAATGGCACAAGTTTATTGAAATGTGATTGTTTTTGCTCTGTATTTCAGAGGGCAAATGGCAATGCACGGATTGTCTGATGTCAGTATGATTCTGGGGGTGCTTCTTATAGACCCTGTGAGATACTGCTGTGTCAAAGCACTGACTTCGTCATTTGCAAAAAGTTCCAATATTTGAAAGTATGTCATGAATACAAAAGTCAAAATCTGTGCTGTAATATTCTTTATTGGTAGTCCTTTCTAAATTTCCAGAAGATTCTTCTTCCATCTTGTTACTCACCCAGCACCAAGCAGGTGCTCTATCAAAGCACCTTCAGAGATGTTGAGATTTTTATTTGAGTTGAGCTATGCTTAGCACATCACCTTGTGAATCTGGGGCTCTGATGAAAGCTCTCAGATGATAGTACTGTTTTTCAATAAACATTATAAAAAATTCACAAGCAAAGTAAAGTGAAGAATACCAGCACTAACACATTTTAAACAAAAAGTACTTAAATGGTAGTGTAGGTAAAGATATATTACTGTTGATGCTTTTTTAAAGTAGTTTTATCCATAACTGAAATGCCATTAACTGCCCTAAAACCCATTCTACGCTAGAAAACGTAAATTCCAGATGTGGGTTTCATTTAGCAGAACAGTGATTTGCATCTTGGTTGTCTGTGATTCCAGTCTCCAAGGCCCAGGAAGAGCCAGGTGACTGGACCTGTGCCAGCAGTGTGCTGTGAGAGCTCTAAAGTGCTACCCTGGCGGAGCAGGCATGCACCAGGCCCTGGGCCCCAGCCCTCTGCTGCCCAAGACATTCCCACCAACAGCTGTCTGGCAGCAGCCTCTGCCTGCAGGGGGCAGCACTGAGTACATGTACAAATGTATAGTCAGTGACACCAGGGGCTGATGAGACCTGTAAGTTTCCAGAGAGCCCATCCCTTCACATATAAAATGGACAAGGTCACTATTCTCTCTCTTTCTCTCTCTCTCTCTCTCTCTCTCTGTGTGTGTGTGTGTCAGGGAGTGGGTGGCAGTGTGATCTCACTGAATGGATTGTGGCTGGATCTATGGAGTACACAATTTTACCATTTTTCATCTTTTTATAATTATGAAAATATATTTAAATTTCGACTGCTGTAGGTAGTACCAGAAGGAAAAAGTCTTATAACTTTTAGGCAAGAGATTAGAGGACTTCTGTTATGAAGTGGACAGAAATGAATCATTGACCTCAAACCTGTTCCCTTCACCTGTTTGAAGAAACCCACGGGGTAGGCCAGGTCTCAGCATGGTATGGTGGTTGTAGGAGGGGTACTGACCAGAAGAATCAAGCTCAACCAGACCTTTCCAATAAACAGGAAAAATCTGCAGGGTAAGAATGGGAAGAATTCCTGGAAAATCAAGTATGTTAAGGGTTTTATACTATAAAAGTTATTTATGAAACTTTTATACTATAAAAGTTTCTGAAGGTCACAGAAACTGTCTTAGACCTGTAGAAGTTTTGGTGATTTTCGCCTTCCCAGCTGAAGGGGTTAGAATTCTTTTTTCTTTCTTTCACATCCAATAGTCTAATAGTTTTGACCTAAGAACTCTAAACAAACCACAAAAGTCACACTTTCAAATTATGGTTTTCCAGGGCATAAACAGCATGTGTGTGGATTTTTTTTGGCGGGGGCAGGGAGCATGGCCTCTCATGTCTGTGACTCTGTAATCTCAACTCAGAAGGTCATGGTGCACCCACAATAACTTTAATGAAAAGATGTTGAAAGCAAATAGAATTATTTTTCCAGATTAACTGGAAATTTCCATTTTCAAGATCTTAGTTTTATGAGTGACTAAGAATTGTCTATGGGATAAAACGTCACCAAACTATTTTATTATGAATATTTGAAAATATTTGAAAATTTCCATAATGTACTGTAAAAAAAAAAACTCAGAAAAATATTGACTGTGAATATAATTGTGCCCCTAGACAAAATGTTTCTGGCATTCTTTTTACCTTTTTCCAGTTAGCTTGTTCATTTTTTCATTCATATAGTCTTTCTCTCCCTCTTTTTTTTAAAGAGAGGCCTCCCACATGCTACACAAGCACTCCACCCATAAGCCACATCTTTCTCTTCAAACTTCCTCTTTAAATCTCTTGTACTGTTTTCCAGTGGGAAGGAGAATCTTCACTCTTCCACTGAAGTCTGTTTACAGGCCTGATTTCTTTCTTTTTTTTTTTTAAAGAGAGAGGGACAGTGAGAGAGACAGAGAAAGAGAGAAACAACTTTATTTAGTTTTTCACATGGCCTTCATTGCTCCAACACTTAGTTGTGTACATGGTGCTGGGGTTTGAACCCAGGTCCCTGTGCTTGCCAGGCAAGCACTGAAACCGCTGAGTCACCGCTCCAGCCCTAGAGGCCTGATTTCTGACCCTTTCCTTGGCCCTGCTCCCTGGATCATTTCTGCTCTGGAATGAAACATAACTGCATTTGGTGTAAGGGAAAAAGCTATAAAACCCAGCGCCTTTCGCACATTGCTGCCTGGGATTTTTCTCACGCTTCCTTATTGGATGGTCTCTCGTTTTTATCATGTGCAGCAATGGTTTAGGGCACATGCACTCAGCCAACCAATGTAAACCCAAATTCTTGTCCTTTAAAGGCTGTTATAACACCCCTATTCCTTTCATTAGCCTTTTCTTTTTCTTACTGATGCTCCCTCCCTTTTTAGATGAACTGTTCATGGATCAGACCAAGGCTCTATAAATAATGAAAAAATTCACTGTAATAATTTCTGCATACCTAAATATAGCAAGTATTAAGAGGGAGAAGTATTACAGTTTCCTAGATCTTCTTTCATCCAAGTCTTTCAAATTGAGAATCTAAGGCAAAGAAAAGCAGTAATTTTTAAACTCAGTTTAAATATGAGTTGCACTGACAGTGGAGGAGTCAATTCCACAGACTGATGAATGCCTGACTCTGCTTACCCTTTAGACACACAGCAAAGGAATCAGCAGGAGGAAAAGCAGTCTTCCTGGTGAAAAAATGATCAAACGTTTGGACACTGACTTATCATGAACAATTTTCAGATCCAGAGGGCGTAAGAATCAATTCTTTGTAATGATTAGAGTCGGACGTCCGACACTCAAGGAGTAACACTCAATAATTATAGCCAGATACAGAACAATCCTTCACGGCTGCTCGTGCTGGGCTCCTGTTCCAGCTGGTAACTGCGTTGTACAGTCCATCTCCCGCCCCACCCCCAGGAATCCATATTCTGGAGCTGGGCTAGCAAATGCCAATGCCCACGGGTGCCAGGAA
The DNA here is from genome assembly GCA_004027875.1 of Aplodontia rufa. Taxonomy (NCBI): domain Eukaryota; kingdom Metazoa; phylum Chordata; class Mammalia; order Rodentia; family Aplodontiidae; genus Aplodontia; species Aplodontia rufa. The sequence goes on from PVKS010002129.1 coordinate 6,309, forward strand.
ATGTGAAGGCATGAATGTGTGGCCCTGTGCATGAGACGACCCATGGAGGAGGCTGAGGCAGACTGCAGGGACACAATTCCTGTCCCAGCGGGTGGACGCTCCCCAGCTCCAGATATCACTGCCACGTGGAATTTGTGCCTGAATTTTCAAGGGAAGCTAAGAAGCTGGATTTTTATGTGGAATCTCCTACATCTTAAATATTGGTACCAAATTTTAAACAAAACCTGCAGGTCATCTGTGGTGACCAGCTATGACCCACTGTTTTTGCCAAAACCACCCCAAATTTGGATATCCTCTGAAAAGACAAGATTTTATAATTTGCTGTGCTGTGTTTCTGATGAGAATAGAAAATAATGGAAAATAAAAGACACGTGAGATTTGTGTTGAAACTATAGCACATAAGATGTGTGGAACAGGAGAAGGAACTCTGGATTTGTCACCGGATGTCCTGGGTTTGGGATTTGGATTCTTACTAACTGGCTTACAATGGATGGGACACTTCACCATTTTTGAGCTTCAGTTTCCTCACTTCCAAAATAAGGCAAATAATGTCTCTTTCTTTTGGGGGATTAAAATGAGTTTGGAAATGCTTTATAAACTACATACAGAGAGCTCAGCAGATAGGCAAGGAGTACTTTGATTTTTGGGCACACTGATGAAGAGCTTTGAAGGAGTCAGCAATATTGGATAAAGTGGCGGTGGAAATAAAGAACAGGGAGTGGTGATTCCACTCAGCCCTGGAGGGTAAAGGGCAGCGAGAGGTGGAGGAACGCAGAAGGAGCTGGTGGTAGAGACAGGAAGGACAGCTGTGGCTTTCAGGAGGCAAGACTTCCTTCAGGAGAACTTACCAGGACTAGAGAGATCACAATGAAACCCTTGGCCAATGAAGGGCCAACTCTGGGAATATCTTCAAACCACTAACCTATCTCCCCTTCCTTAAGTCAAAGAACACAAATTCATTTCAATCAGAGGAGATCGTGATGCAAGAATACTATTATCAAATCTAAAACTTGAGATGATTTTTGAATTCTTGGCTATTTTGAATTATCAGCACCAATATTCTTTTTCACATAAGTGAATAACCAATTATTTTTCAATACTGTGCAAACCTTTCACTGTGAGGTTGTTATTGGTTTCTCCCTTTAGGAAGCCACACAACTGTAAAAAAATTCTTTGTTCCTTAACTTTTAGCACTAAAAGCTAGATTGTTTCTCAACATATAATAAGCCTAAGGATTCTAGTTTGATTTAAGGAATATAGAGAATAAGGGATTATTAAAGTAACACAATTTTAAGAGTAGCCAAAATTTCATGAAGGTCCAGTAGAGAATTCTTGATGGTCCCAGACCACAGGCAGATGGTGTTCAAGATGTTCCAACATCTGGCCCAGGGCCACCTCCTTTAGGAAGATTCTATATTTAGCAGGAGACACAGGTGGCATAGGTGGCTCAATCTTACAGAAGACTCAGGAGAAACTCATTCTTCTTATGTCACTTTCTGGCCCCAGTCTTGTTAGGTACAGATATCTGTCTTATTGATATTCGGAATTTGGGGATTTAATGTGTTCACTGAGCGGAAAACATACATTAAGAAACAACTGCAGCATTCCTGGTGGGGTGATTCCCCTTGCCAGGGGGACTGGGGGGAAGCAGGTAGTTACTAACTTGCAGCTAATTGAAGCTATGTCCTAAAGAGGTCTGTGGATAGAACTGTATTTCAATACAATTTATTTTCTTTGCAATTCTGAGTATTTTATTATGTGCATTTGAAAGCATTCTGAGAAGGTCTGCAGATATCACTAGATGCTAAGGTATTCATGTCATAAGAGAGACTCAGGCCCCCTGGATACTGGATATTTTTCTTGGGCAGGATGTGAAGATTTGCTTCCTCTGTACAATGTATTTACTGACCTGTACTCAGCACTGGGCCTCACTGGGATCAGCAAAAATGTCAACAGATTATTTTTGACTGAGATTTTTTTAAGTTCTCCCTAAAACAACTTGGGTACAACTTCCATTTCAAAGAGTTGGACAGCAAACTACAGCAACCACCAACAAAATGTTTATGCAAGAGTCCTCTGGGTGGCTCAAATGCCTAAAGCAATTTTGATATTTGCCACTTAATCCAGCACAGTGGTCCTCAAAGTGTGATCTGCTGACCCCAAGCAGGACCCTGAGGCCCTTTCAGAGGGCCACAAGATTGAATCTATTTACATAAGAAGACCAAGGGGTTGTGTGACCTCTTGGTGGTGCTGACTTTGTGCTGATGGAACAGAGCTGCAGGGGGGAATCAGCTGTTTTGCATGAATCAGGATGGAACAAAACTGCATGAGCCACGGTATTACTCACAATGGCAAAAGATGAGGTGCTCTCAATAATGTTCTCAACAGAGTAGTCAAAATTATTAATTGTACTAAAGCTCAACCCTTGAGCACATGGCTATTTAATATTCTATGAGGAGATGGGAATGTTGCATGCAGAATTTCTGCTACTGGCAGTGTGGTACAGTCTAGAGTCCCTTCTCTAAGCAATATGCTTAAATGTATAGAATAAATCATACAGGACTACAAAGGCAAATAAATATGTTGAAATACCTACCAAAATAGTCAAAAGTTGTGATACTTGTGTGTGCATGTTTCATGTACTGAATAGAAGATTTCTCAATAGGTCTAAAATCTACTATAATAATGATTGAGTTATTATTATTAATATTTTGAGATATCTCCAATAGTATCAATCATTGATACAGAATACTTACGTATTCTCTTGGTGATAGGCATAGTTAATACCATGTAGTTTGTCTACAATCTAAAATGAAGAAGTTATGACTGGGCACGGTGGTGGATGCCTATAATCCCAGCAGCTTGGGAGGCTGAGGTAGGAAGATTCCAAGTTCAAAGCCCGCCTGAGCAATTTAGTGAGGCTATAAGGAACTTAGTGAGATTTTGTCTCAGAATAAAAAAATAAAAGGGGCTGGAGATATGGCTCAGTGGTAAAGTGCTTTGGATTCAATCCCTGATACAAAACAAAACAACACAAAACAGCCAACAATAACAAAAGAACTTGGTAAGTCGGTGAAACCATGGCACATATTTTGCGATTGGAGTTCATAGGCAACTGAAATTTACTCACTGGCCTTTTGTGGGGGACACAAGGACCACATGAAGAACACCTGCCTTAGAACAGTCTTTTTTCTTGACATAGAAGTTCATCCCCAGTTACTTTTTATCACCACCTGACGTATTAGGTGTTATCTATCAGTCTGCTTACTGTCTCAGCCCACGGGGGTGTTGGCTCTGTGATAGGTGGGCCTTTGTTTCCCCCATTCTCTGGTTCTCTGCTGCTCCAGGGCTTAGGAGACCCCGGTCCATAATGGATGCTCGATTAACATTCTTGAGCCAATGACTTGCTAAGCTCAGTCCCATGGGGTCTATGTGGAACCTTCCCTCCTCTTCCTGCTTCTACTTCTTGCTCTTAATACAGTCACTGGATTTTCAATTTTTGTGAGTTACAAGCGCTGTGGCCTGCAGTTAGTTTCATTTAATCTGAGTTATCTCAGAGAGAAGCTGATGCTTTAAAGAACTTCTCAATTATTTTAGTGTATCTTAGTGCTGTCCCTGGAAGGTCTGAGGACTGCCAGTGCCGCCTACCATTTCCTACTGGCTTCCACAGGGAAAGGCAAATGACTGACACACAGCCAGACTTTTCTGTAAAATCCCTACAGCAAAGCGTAGGGATTTTAATGCGAACCTGACCGTCTGAATATCTGGGATTGTAACTGTATCCATGAAAACCCCGGGCGTCATGTGAAACAGCTCAAACAGCTGCATGGATGCCTACCATCCAGTTAACCTACCCCTGAACGTTTTCCTTGGCATCTCAGTCTTAAAACATTGATTTGCTTAATGATTCTACTTTAAAAGCAAGAAAAAAATCCCATTGGCATCATTCTCCTCCAATAATTGCATTACGAATCATTTCATGCCTATTACAGAAAATATAGTTAAGCCAAAGGAAGAAAATAAAAAACAACCACAACCCTACCAAACAAAATACATAATTTCTAAATAAAAGATAAAATGAACATAAAAATACAAAGGATATAAAAATATGTTTGGTATATAGCCTTTTTCAGTATTTTTTTGCAAGAAGGCCTTTTTATCTTACTGTGGGTTTTCTTGACTGTAATGCCAAACTCCAAATAAAATATTAAAAAGAACAAAGGAAGCAAAAGTCTTTGAACTTTCTTACTCTATACTCTTGATTTCTTTTTTGTAGATCAATGTGAGATTTCATCACAGAGGCCAACGTTTTTTAAGCTGGAGTTTCATTCCCTTCAACATTCTTCCATCCAAATTATAAATGAGGAAGGGTGGAACTGACAAAGTAAAACTCACTCAGTTTCCACAAAGCTCAGGAAGAGTGTGAACTGTCAGTTTCTCATTCTTTCATCCGGAGTCAAGAGGCACGCAGATCGCGAAGTGTCAGACTGGACGGATCCTTCAGCTCTGTGATTAGAACAAGTCCTAGCTCTGCACTGGGTTGGCTTCTGTCGTTTACAGGCTCCCTTCTTGGAAGACGGAGTGCAGCTGCTTGCATTAACAAGATCTCTGTCCACCTGGAAGGGACCCGGCAGTGGGGACCATGGTGTTTCCTCCTGTGCTTTTGCTATCAGCAAAACCGATGCTTCTGTTAGCGCGGTGCCTTGCGCTCATTTTATCTGAACGTGGACGGAGGCCAACTACTTGTTTCCCCTTTGTTTTGGTAACAGTCTCATGGGTAATTTTTTTTTTGTTCTCTCCAACATCTTGGCCTTCATGGATTCTTTTTTAAATTTGGCACCCTCGGCTTCTGTCAAGGCAGTTAATGAGTGTTGGTAACACACTAATATAGTTTGTAAAAAGGAACAGGGATTCAGGACATGGGTTTCTCTGTGGCTTGGCCACCTCTTGCAGCAATGCTTGGAAATCTTTATCCTCTTCATAATTCACTCTCGGTTCTTCCCTCCCTTCACTGTCCTAATGCCTTTTGAATCACTTAGACTTCTTAACCAACAGTTTTTTTTTTTTTAAAGAAAGAGGGGAAAGTGAGAGAGAGGGGAGAGAGAAAGAGAGAAGCAATTTTTATTTAGTTTTTCACGTGACTTTCATTCCTTGGACACTTCGTTGTGTATGTGGTGCTGGGGTACTCACATACTCGCACATGCCTGGCAAGGGCCGAAGGGCCGTTACTGCTGAGCCACTGCTCCAGCCCTTTAACCAACGTTTTAACTTGGGGGTGCATACTGAGACCAAAGGCTCCCACCTCCATGGAGCTCCCTCAGGCCAGAAATGGCTTCTTCATAGGTCCAGAGGCCTCAAATGAGAACAAAACCCCAGGAATCAGATGCTTCTTGTCTTTTCAAAGTCTTTGAACAGTTAGTACCCTGCTTTTGTTGGCTGGAGGACTGAAGAGGTTCCCACACTTCCAGGAAGTATCATTCCAGAAAGACCAGATGTGGACTGCCAAGTTCACTGCTGGACTCCCTCCTTGGGACGTGGGAGGGAAAGATTGACAGGTTGGGAGTGACTGCTTGGCTGACTTGTGAAATACAGACCTGGGAGCGAGGGGGCTGCCTCCCCAACACAGGTGGGAGTCTCCTCCAAAGTCCAGACGGAATGGTCAAATGGAATGGTCAAATGGAATGGACCTGTGGCTGGGAGGAGGCAGGGGCGGGGCACAGCACTGCATGCAGTGGGCGTGGACAGCTTCAGATAGGGACCAGGAAGCCTCCAGCAACCTTCCAGAGAACTCCAGAAGACTGATGGCTGTGGGTGTGGGCATTGCTGTTAATTTGTATATAATTGGAACAAGCTGGCTGTAGGCTTTGCCTAGCTGCCTGGTCTCAGGATTCAGTTCTTCCTGCATCAGGCTTTTCATCCCAGCAAACTTTAATTTCTTCCCTGCATCAAGCTGTTTCAAGTTGTACCCTCTTTGCCAGACTGCCTTCAACTCATCCTGCAAGATTTGACTCAGGTTTTACCCCGAGAAGCCTCATGGACACGACCTCCCTACACCTCCACTGATGCCCCTCGACCATGCCCCAAGGGTAGAATTCTGGTGGCGTCAACCTCTCCCTGAGCCTGGGTTCCTTGAGAGCAGGTTGTGTATCTTGTTCCTATGGCCCCAGCCTGCACTGGCACTGAGTAGAGGCTCAGTGTCTGCTTAGCTCAGTGAATACGTGTTTGATGAATGAACACGCTTGATGAAGAGCAAGCGGTTTGGAGCAAAGATGAAAGTCCCACAGCAGCAGCAATTTTTGTTCCTGTCACATGTTTTTCAAGCCACTGGGAGGAATGCCCATCCCATAGTATGTGCTCAAGTATGTTTTACAAATAAATTACTAAGGAAGACATACTTTCAAAGTGGCATGGAAGTGGTGATTTACGATTCTTCTGCCTTGCCACAAGCTTTCAAAGAGCTTTCCCTGAGACGGTGGTTGCTGTGATGGCAGACCAGCATCTCTACTTGGGAGCAGACTTCTGGCACAAACGAATTCTTCCACAGCATGCTCATGGAAGAAATATTTTGAGTGGCTCACAGATTAAAGTTTGAAGTGAATCTTAGATCACAGACTTCTGAAGTCACAGGGCCACCTGGGGTACACCAGTTACACAGTGGCCACAGTCCCACTGAGGAGTTTCTTGCCATCCCAGCCATCCCGGGGTTGTCCTCTGCAGAGCTCGGGTTTTGGGGTGCAGGGCCCTGGGAGAGAGGAGTCTGGGCTCTGAGGTCTTCGTCACTCCTCTCTACTTCCAGTCAGTGTGTACATTCTATTCCCCCAGGCAGGAAGTGCAGAGCTGGAAGGAAAAACAACTTCCTGATAAACGAGTGGAGCTGGGCAGGTAATGACCATCTTTGTCTCCTGGCTTGCAGGTGGGAGGAGGCAGGAAGCGCGTCCCCCACATCAGGGGGCTGTAATGGATGTTCCAGTTCTCTTAAGAGAAAGGTCACCTTGAGGTTGAAGCACATTTCCCAACAGCGTCTGTCTTGATAAATGAAAGATTCAGGAAGAGATACAACTGTGTCGAGCACATCCTTTTCCATTATTCCACAGATGCTCCCAGTCCCCACTCATCAATAGGCTAAGGACGTCTACCGGCATCACGGTTGACAGCGAGTATTCACTGAGCAGTGTGGTGTGCAGAATGAAAGACGTGTTGCTCTCCCTGTCCTTGAGACACTCTCTGCGTAGTAGGGAAACAGACCCTTGATGATGATGGTGAGGCAGGGAAGAGCAAAGCGCGGGGTGCAGAACCTCTGTTGCAGGGATCCAGAGGACAGGGCGGTGGACGGGGGAATTTTCTGCAATAGAAACACATTGCAGAAACAGAACCAGGTGCATGCAGCGGAGGCTGGAGGGCTCAGTCGCTGTGTCCTGACACACGTAAACCAACCACCTTTTCTAAACAAACTCATACAGAGACTGGTTTGTAGCAACTGCAGATTCCCATGGTGTAAAAATTCCTTAGCTGGCCAAATCTGCAAACAGTAAATCCAATGGTCATACTTTGAAATCTTGTTTTGCCACTTCTGGAATCTTCTGACAAAGATGAGCAACGCCCCCACCTTAAAGCCTTTTCCCTCTGATTCTGTGACACCTTATTTCTGTTTCCTTTGTTCCTCTCTCCTCAGTGAGTGCTTAAAAAAAAGAAAAAGGGTGACCCACAGGTTGCTGTTTCCTCTTGCTTCACGCATACCCCATAGCTTCAATTCGATAGCTTCAGCAAGTAATTTCTTTTTCTTTTAAAGTGGCTGTAATTAATTTATTACTGATCATTTTCAAAAGTAAACAACTTTATGAGAGCCCATAATAAGAATATTGTCACTACAAGTTTGAGTTTATAACAAGAATACTGTAAACTGACAAGTTTGTTTCTTCAATGTGCAAAGCACAATAATAAAGCTAATCAAAAATTTTTAGTCAATATCAAAACAATGATTAGTCCTATTTGCAAAGAAGGCAGTCAACATTTTATCTGATTTATAAAAATGGATGAACACAATCTTTACAGAGAAAAACATCTGCAGATATCACATATAATCTAACAAAATTACATCCTGAATATACCAAACATGTGGTTATAATATACCAAAATTATACCAAGAAAAACTTAGAGTGAGGCCTAAACTTCTGTATACTAATAAAACGCCACAGGTCAATGATGTAAACTTCCAGTCGAATGCCACTGGCCTACAAGAAGCTAAATTCAAATTACAGAGTTTACATTTTAAAAATAATTAAAAGTGTGACCGATAACACTGTCCTGTTGTATAATACAAGGCAGAACAGCACCAGGACTCTAACAAATGGAAACATATCACAGACAAGGACAGTATGGCATTTCTCCAGAAATGGCCACTTCTCACCTAGCATACAATTTCTGAAATATTTACATTGACGTTTTACCCACATAGACTCAACCTAGGAAATGCTAAATATCCCTTCCCATTTGACAACTTTTCCATTCAATTCATTAGTAGTATCATATCAAGTAAACCTAAATATTTCTAGCACTTGTCTTTTTTACAAAGTGAGAGAAGAAATGCTTTATGATTTTTCATGGGCCTTCTGCGAAATTTCAAAGGTGGTTTTAAATGCAAAAGTTATCATGTAGTATTTGATTTTTGAAAGGCAGAATATCAAAAGTTGTGGGGAGATTTGAACATCGATTTAGGTAGGGTTGTGAGATATCAAGGATAGTACTTGGCTACATATTTAACCAAAGTGACAATAATGTATTTTTAAGTTAACATGATTATAAAGAACCTTGGCTCTTTCCTAAATAAGAAGGTTTTTTTTTTTTTTAAAATAATCCAGGACATGATAAAGCCAACATAAAACACAGGAAATGATTTTCAGCACGTAATTTCTGAGCACCAACATTGCTCTGGCCATGATCTCCACTCTTAAGGAACATGTATTTTATAAATTCGTTACCCTCTCTTTAAACACTGATCCTTCCAATCCCACATATGCTGCCCAGCCCTCTTCTGCATGCTATGTCTTATTCTTATGTCCTTCGGTCACCTGAAACCCAGCATATCCAAAGCAGAACTTGCGTTGCTTGCCTGCCCCTCTGTCCCTTCATCCCCTACCCTCAGTAGCACCATCCATCAAATTGTTCTAACCAGAAACCTGGAAACATCCTTAACTCCTCTGCTTCCTTTAGTCCCACATCCAATCACCCACAAAGCAACCTCAGATTTAGCCTTATAAATGTCTTAATTTATCTATGACTCTCAGTCCCTTTACCATGACAACCCTATTCCAAACCAAAACAATTTATCTTGCTTTAATCCAAACATCTTCCCCTTGCTCAAGATTTTAAATGCAAATCCAATTACACTTCAACATCTAGCTAGGACTCTTCAATATCGTTAGCATAAAGCCTCCAATATTTAGGATACTTCTTTAAGGACTTTGACGACTGAGCACCTGCCCATCTCTCCAGTTCATATCACAACTCTGTTCTCTGCTCCCCCAACTCCATCCACTTGAGATTCCCTCAGTGCTGGGGATTCTGGACCTACGTGCATATTGTTCCAACAGCCTGATCATCTCTCCCCTTTGTTTAATGTGTGTTCTCTGGTAGATCATGCACTCTACCACAGCTGTTTTCCATCAGGGCGTCCTCAGCATCTGCTGAAAGGCTGGCTGTACAGGAGGTGCTGAGCATTTGTTGAAAGAAAGAATAAATGAATTGCCCATATCAGAATATAAAATGTCTAAACATGCATGCACATGCTGTATACAACCTGTTACAGATGGGGCGGTTCATTAAAAGATGTTGATAACAAAATGTTGGCTGTACCAGGCTTATTTATATTTAACACAAAGGATCTAGAAAAACAACTTAAAAGAAAGCACCTCAAATTTCAGTAATTGGCATCCATGCAAGTGTGTGTGTGTGTGTGTGTGTGTGTGTGTGTGAGGGTGGGGATGATCAGCTCCACCTATGATGATTCAGTTAATTTGGTCAAATTGGACTGTGTCCCCTTCTTCTATTGAGATACTAGAGTGAACTTGGCTGTCTTAGTAAGTGGAGCTTAGAAGGTTGGAAATGTTTAGCAAACAGCCATCACTTTGGGTTTTATAACTTCGTTTCAGATCTTGCACACCCTTTGAGGACCTTCTTGTTCCTCACGAATTAGTTCCTAACCTCTATCACCTAAACTCACTTTCTCTGATAAACACCCATGTGACTTGGCCGCTACAGTCACCAGTGTCACCCGAGGGGTGACTCCACATGGAGGCTCCTTCCTTCTTGCTCTCGTCCCAACTACACATACGAGCAGTTGAGGCGAGATGACCCGCATCCTTCTTTTCTGTCCTGATGAGCTATGACCACATGTTTCATTTTCTTTCCTTTTATTAATGCTCTGGGACCCAAGTTAGAAGGACCTTGATGACAAGCCCTGCTCTCACATTTGACTTCTTGATTGCTGATTATTTTCACTCCTGTCTTGTCTGTAGCCACCTCTGACTTACCAATGGTGGCCTGCTCCTAAGTCAGTGGCCCATCAGTAGGACTCAAATCCAACAGATGCTGGTAAAGAATTTAATTGGTTCTGACCACAGCTTTGTCTTTGTGAAATGGGACTATTAAAGCTATCTTGGAGAGGAGCACATTTTGGGAAGACCAAAGACTTAAAGAGGTACTCTGGGTTCTTAAAGGATAGTCTTTTAAAACCTTGGGGTTAACTGACCCTTTGATGTAAAATTCATTCATTTTGATGGCATCTTTACATTCCAAGTACTAAATATGGTCTTGCAAATAAATTAAGTATAAATTGTCCTTTGCAGAAACTTGACTTTCACTAATAGCATTTAGAATTAGATGAGATTTCTTTTACCTAAAGCATTAAAATCAACACTGGATAAAAAAGGAAGACCAAAGTGGTTTTAGGTATAGAGTACGAAGCACGTAACGACTTCCCCCAGTATGGAAGCACTCTTCCTGGGAACAGAAACATTCTGAAAATTAGACTTTGAAGATTTGTTAGACTAATGATACTATTTTATTGACTTCTTAAGATTAGTACCAAAAAGCAAGTGCTCATAAACCTCTCTCTGTTAAGGTTGTTAGACATAAGAGAAGCACCTCTTTTGTTTTTGATAATAAAATATTCATTCAGATAAACTGGCATGACTTGATCTTATCACCTGAGAACCCCTGTGACTGTTACAGCTGCAGGAGCAACGGCTAATTTCCTCAAGGAGAGCTAAGCATCTTGCTAGTGTGACGTGTCCCCTTCCAAACTCAGATGTTGCCCATGTGATACCATTAAGGGGTGCGGCCTTAAAGAGGTGACTGGCCACGTGGGCTCCTCCCTGGTGAATGAGATTAGTACTCTCACATGGAGGGGAGGGTTTCGGCTCACTTGTCCTTCTGCCTTCTAGTATGTGAGGACCCTGCCCTCCTCCCCTTGGGAGGAACCATCTGGAAGCTGAAAGTGGCCCTCGCCAGAGCCGTGCACTTTGCTCTTGAACTTCTCAGTCTCTGGAACTGCGAGAAAGTAAATCTTTGTTATTTACAGATTACCTAGCCTCAGTTCTCTCTTCATATCAGCACAAGCAGACATTTTATAGTCTAAGGAGAAACCAATCCAGTCTAATCGCCAACAGCGGCCTGGGGCCTACTGAGATACCTGAACAGAAAGCACAGATATGCGAATTAACCTGAATGGGAAAGACAAGGTGGATGTGCTGACACGATTGTGTATTTTCCAAACTGTAAGCTGATCACATGTTGATTTACTCATTCACTCAGCACCTTATCTTTGAACACTTACACATATCTGCTTTATGTGTGTGCGTGCGTGTGCACACTCATGCATTAAAGAAATGCTAGTGAATGAGGCAGACAAGTTTCCTGCCCACATGCGGCAAATCCCAAGACCTTCCTATGTGCTGCGTCTAACAAAGCAACACATTGTGTGGGAAGTAGTGAAGACAAGAGCAGTCTCCAGAGTTGACGTCAGGCTATGGAGGACCAAGGGAACAATTACAGAGCATGGAGGGCAGAAAGAAGCAATTCAGCACGGAGGTCAGGAGCACGGCTTGTGGAGACCGCCTGCCTGCATCCCAGTTCCATCACTGAATGGGTGCACCTTAACTCTGGGCAAGTTTCTCAGCCCCCCTGAGCATCAGGCTTCTCTTCTCCATAGCGCGGTCATGATTACACCTTCCTCTTAAGACGACTACACGGATAAAAGCAGATGTTCAAATACTAAGCGGTGCCTGGAAGATGGTGTGAACTCAAGAGAGGGTACCCCAAAAGTTGGGATCAAGAGAGACCAGAGATGAGAATCTGGAGAATGGTGAGGATATGGATGGAAAGAGGAAGGAGCTGAAGGTCGCTCAGCTTGGGGTGGCAGCGTAAGGGAGAGAATGGAAACGGAAATGGGATTTTTCCCTAAAGGGGATGTGAGATGCTTGGGGTGATTAACATTTATTCGGAAAGTGATAAGTCAAGGTTGGCCAAGATGGGTCCAGATTAGTAAGAGCTCTGAAAGCTGGAGGAAGGACTGCAGAGTTCATCCTAGCAGGCAGCGGACCAGGCGCTTCTTGAGCAGAAATTAAATGGCAGGAGGTGAAGCGCTAATATGGCAGTGCCTGCCACCAGGAGGCGCAGAAGAGTGGTTGGAACCTGAGGTTGGTTCAGAGACTGCCTGCTGCACAGCGGCTTGAACTTGAACTTGAAGGCAGCACCCATTGAGAGGGGACGGAACTGAGACATTCCAAAGAGAAAATGAGGGTCCAATGGAGGCCGGAAGAACAATTGTTTAAAAAATCAGGATAATGTATACAGGTAATGTATGAATTTTTTTTTTTTAAAGAGAGAGGGACAGTGAAAGAGAGAGAGAGAGAGAGAAAGAGAGAATCAGTTTTATTTACTTTTCCATGTGGCTTTCATTGCTCCGAGACCTTGTTGTGTATGTGGTGCTGGGGTTTGAACCTGTGTACTCATGCAAGTCAGACAAGCACCGTAACCGCTGAACCACAGCTCCAGTCCCTAATGTATGCATTTTATTCAAAAGTTTTCAGTAACTTAAGTGATCAGATTGGACAAAAACAGACAAGATGATTTATGTGAAACTGACTTCACAGAGTCTTACAGGATACCCAGTAGGTATGAAGATGTGGGGCCAGAGGATCCATGCGAGGAAGAAAACAGAGAGAGACAGGAGGAGCTGGTCTGTAACAGGCCAGAGACAGAATCCATTATTGAAAAGAAAGAAAGAATCACTTAGGGTTTAAACTGAGGTGTGCACAAATGTAAAATGCATAAACTGATCTATGATATTAACAATCTAAATTTAATCAGGGGAGCAGCTAAAATGACCATGTTAAAGTCTCAGATGAATATTAAGTCAAAAGAATTCAAGTGAGGGGCTTATTCCCTCATGTGAACTTAGTTTCCAAAAATAAAGGAAAATGAACAGTTGGGGCTTGCTGACTACGCAGGGTGATGACCGAGCCTGCAGGAGGTGGATTTAGCCACTTTGATGTTCTCCCTTGTGCTTCTCGGGTCCAAAGCCGTAAAGAGAAACATCTTCCAAGACAGCTGCAACATTCCTTTCTGGGATCTTGGCTTATCTACTTCCATGTTGGAGGTCAATGGCCAGACTGAAATCTGCTCACAGTGCAGGGTCCTACTCAAATGTCCCTCACCTTTCTAATGTCATGTGTGTTCACAGTCATTTCAAAGACCTCTTCCACCTTTTGTAGCAGGTCCTCAGATGTCAAAGAAGGCTTTATCATAGGAGAAGGGAGACGTGAGATCTCGGGGTCAGAAATGGGCCAGACCCAGGCCACTCCCTCCTCGACGTGGAGGGATTCACTCTACATTTGCTCTCATGATCGAGCCCCTACCTTGACCTTTAGCTTCCAGCTGCATTTCATCAGTCCTTTGTATTGCAGGGTGTCAATGATGAATCTGACCTGATTTACCACAATTTAGTAAATGTAGTTACAAGGAAAGAAATGCAGGAAAACCACACACTTGGGTTAAGAAACAAGATAACACCCAACCTGGACACCCTGTGAGAGGACCCCGACTGGATTCACTCTGGTGATGTGGGCTGTTGAGAACAGAGCCACAGTGAAGCTGGTAGCTTATCATAAGCCACAGCCAAGTTACAGGTGGGTGGATGTGTATGGGGGCAGGGGTAATGGACACTCTTTATCTTCTTCTTAAAGGTTTTCTGTCATAGCTAGTGAGGTTTATGGTGTTTACATTCCCCTTGGAACGAAATTCTAAAAGGTCTGGATCCCAAACTTGCACTCTGGTAGAAAAAGAGTGCAAATGATCAAAAGTTGGCAATCAGCAACTCCATTTTTCCTTTGACTATCTAAATTCTTTCTTTCTTTTTTTTAAGAGAGAGGGACAGAGAGAGAAAGAGAGAATCAATTAAATTCAGTTTTTCATGTGGCTTTCATTGCTCCGAGACTTCGTTGAGAATATGATGCTGGGGTTTGAACTCAGGTCCTCACACAAGCCAGGCAAGCGCTGTAACCACTGAGCCACTCCAGTCCCTGCCTATCTGAATTCTTATCACCATTATGTTCAATGCTCTTCTGGAGATAACAACAAAACAAGCTGATGAGAGTTACAAAAAATGGAGAAAAGAAAGAAAAAATTGTCATTATTAGCTAGGAATATAGTTTTGTCTAGTGAACAGAAAAGAATCTCATGAAAATCTATCGATAAACAGAGAATTCAGTAAGTTGAGTTAAAAATAATACCAGAAGTTAACACTAGTAATAAGAATGTGCCACAAGAGCATCATCAACAAATAAGATACTTCAGAATCAACTGAACAAGAATTGTGCAAGATCTAAATGAAGAAAACTTTGAAACTCTTGCTGAACAAGCTGAGTTCAAACTTTCTGAGGAAAGATGAAAAAAGAGCCAGAAAATGAATAAAGAGGAGAGACTGAATCCTACCAGATAATAAATGTATATTATACAATAGCATTTATTATATAATTATGTTATTGTATATTATATGATAAATGTATCTTATATAATTATACAATAGTTTGCATACACAGACACACATACACACACACACAGAACAGAGTTCTCCTGCACCTAAGATACAGATTAATGGAAAAAAATAAAAGTAAAAGGCCCCTCTGAAACCAAATATTTATTATATAAAAAAGCAACACTAGGGGCTGGAGCGGTGGCTCTGCGGTTTCGGTGCTTGCCCAGCTTGCACTCATACACGGGTTCAAACCCCAGCGCCCATGTATACAACTAAGTATCAGAGCAACGAAAGCCATGTGAAAAAACTCAATAAAAATTTTTTTTTGAGAAAAAAATGACACTAGATTAATGGAGAAAACATGACTTATTCAGTAAATGTTGTTAACAATCTGGGGAGAAAGGGCAGTGGCTTAACATATTATACTTGATAGCACTATAAATTTCAGATGAACTAAAGAGTCTAATTTAACACAAATAGCAACAACAATAAAACAACTCAGAAGACTCCATGGAGAATATTTTCTATGGTTTCAGAGTTAAAAGTTTCTTCTAAGTATAATATAAATCTTAGAAGTTTTAACATAGAAAACCATTGCTACATTTGAATACAAAGAAATAAAAATTTCTCATTGAAAAAAACACCACAAAGAGACAGTTTGAAGAGATCAAGTTTGGAGGGAAATATTTGCAAGTCATATCACAAATAATGGGTTAATTCCTGTAAATTTCTGAACAGTTCCTAGAAATCTGAATGTTAGAGGAATGGGCAAAGATATGAGGAGGAAAATACCATTCACCTGCCCCTTTTGTGCATGAGAAAATGCTCAACTTCACTCCTAAAGAATGAGATGCAACTCAAAAGCCTGCAGAAGGAGTTATCTCTCACCTCCTGCAGATGCGTTATCTCTCACCTCTGAGACCACAGAGAGAAGAATGTCTAAGGGCACTGTGCATGCGAGGGGATGGCGAATTGAGCAGTGCACAACACGGACCACTCGCCCAGAACCCTGATCCAGAAATACAGGGACATGTCTATTTTGATGTGTCCTGGACAGCACTGAGATGTAAATGAGCCAGCCCACAACAGTAGAAGAGACCAACACACACCTCTGAACTCTGCTGTGTCCTGTAATGTTACCTTAGAGGCTTGATATCACATGGGGAGAGTATTTAGACTACGGAAATTGGCCAATGTTACAAATCAGCTCATCTCCCCGGCAGGGTGGAGCACATTGCTACTTATAACATTTTTTTTTTTTAAGAGAAAGACCTGTGTTCTTTCTTTCTTTTCTTTCTTTTTTTTTTTTTTTAAGAGAGAGGGGACAGTGAGAGAGAGAAAGAGAGAATCAATTTTATTTAGTTTTCCAGGTGACTTTCATTGCTCCAATATTTTGTCATGTACATGGTGCTGGGGTTTGAACTCATGACCCTGCACATGCTAGGCAAGCGCTGTAACTGCTGAGCCATCGCTCTAGCCCCTACTTATAACTTCTGAAATCTCTGCCAATTTGATAGACTCCAGGTAGCTTACTACATTAACTTTCAGTTCTAAAGAATTGTGAGGATGAACAACTTTAGATTTTTCTAGAATTTGTAATTTTTCAGTTGGGGGTTTAGTTTTGTAAAAGCTTTTATATCTTAGTATCTTAAAGAATTAATCCTCTGTTATTGATCTGCCCTTTACCAGTATTTATAACTGTGTAATAAACTGTTAATTTTTATAGGGAAAAATCTAAAATGCATTTCCTTTGTGAATTCTTTCCATCACTTGTGTGCATCCACCATATCCCCCCTCTTTCTATATATATCTCCACAGTTTTTTATTTTTCACACTCTATGTTTTAATCCATCTGGTACTTATTTTGATGTATGTGGCATCACAAAGTTACTTTTTAACTCTCCAACTTTTTATTTATTAACCCATCATTTCTTTATGGGCCCATTATACTTTTTACTAATCAGAAGTATACTGAGATGGTTTTAGATTCATGTAGGATTGTGATGCTTTGTGATCAGATAATAATGACAGCAATCAAATCACCATGACGCCTAACATTACATTTAGGGGGCAGGAAGACACATTTTTGCTGGGAAATGAGAGGTTCAGATTTGTACACCAGAGTTTCTGACCATGGGCTGGAAGGAGATGAACTGGCTCAGGAGATGGCTCCCAGGCTTCTGACGAGTCCAGGTGGGAAACGCTGAGGGCTTTGTCAACAGCCACTGCTGGGCTGATCTGAGAGAAGTTACAGAGGGAGCTCCAGGCTCCATGGCTGTTGGACACTGACGTCTGGCTTCATACGCCTGGTTACTTGTTCCTTTAGCCATGCCACAGGCACGAGCTTCATAGAGAAGCAACCTGGGAGCACTGGGCCTCAGTAGCCTGGCCTGTCCCTTGCTTTCTATTCTCAGTGTGACACCCACAGGAACCCACCTGGCCTTTGTGAGTGCACAGTCCAGAATACCCAAGACTAGGTTATTTATGAAGAGTAGAGGTTTACAAAGATCAGAGTGCAGATGCGAGGGAATTTATGTTTCAAGGGCACATCTGACCAATGATGGATAGAAATAGTAGATGGAAGCTCCCTTCTTTCTCCCCTTAGGCAAATTCTACCCTGCCCCAGAGTCCTGGTGGCTTGTCTTCATTTGTCCATGGTAGTAACCAACGTACAACTGCCTCCGTGTGCTGGCCTCCCTGCTTCCTGGGATCACCGTCCATGGACTAACATCCCGCACACCTCTTCAGACCTCAGGCTCTGCTTCCAGAGATCCCAGGCTAAGAAGGTGGCTGCTGTGGTTTGAAAATGGTTTGTCCCCTCCAAAACTTGCGCTGAAATTTGCAATGAGGCAGCTTTGGGGGGTGGGGCCTCGTGAAAGCTTTGTGTCGTGGGGGTGGAGCCCCATGAATGGATTGATGCATTTCCTGTGGGGATGTGATGGCTATGAAAGGAGTCTGGTCACCTTTTCCCTTTTCTTTATTTTTTTTAAATTAAGAAATTTGGTTGTTATATAATCAAAAATGCTTCCAACGAAACAATAATATATATAGTCTGAAAATTAGATTTACCCCCTTGAGCTCCCCTAATATCCCACCCTTATCCCTCCTTCCCCTCACCCCTCCTTCCCAATACATCTCTACGAATGCCTTAGGTTGTGTGTCACTACACCTTTTCTGGGTTTAATACAGGAGGTTGACCACCTTTCACGCTCCACAGATGAGTGAAGGCATTTGACCCTTGATTCCCTGGGTTATGCTGACTTCACTGAGCATGATTTCTTCCATCGCCATCCATTTACCTTCAAAGGCTGCAATGTCATTGTTTCTAATTGCTGAGTAGAACTCCATGGTATATATGTATACCAGAGCTTTTGGATCCATTCATCCAGCAAGGGGCATCTGGGTTGGTTCCATAATTTAGCTGTTGTAAACTGAGCTGCTATGAACATGGATTTCGCTGTGTCACTGTAATGTGCTGATTCTAAGTCCCACCTTTTCCCTTTCCTGTATGCCTACTTGCCTTTCCACTTTCCACCCTGAGTTGAAGCAGCACAAAGCCCTCAGCAGAAAGTGAATAGATGCCGGCACCTATTAATGACCATGCTCTTGAACTTCCCAGCCTCCTGAACCACGAGCCAAATAAGCCTCTATTCTTTACAAACAACCTGGGCTTGGGCCTTGTATCATAGCAACAGGAAAAGGACAGAGAGAACAGTCACTTACAAGAGCTGGGGGTGGGCGAGAAGGCAGACAGGATGGCTCTGGAGTTCCTTGGAACAGATGGGGGTGCCTGGCGCTGATAAAGGAATACAGGAGGAGACGTGGTAAAGGCAGGACACAGGAATATGTGCCCACCTTGTCATGGCTATTTCCATAATAGTCCCTGACACATTAGAGTTGTGCAAAACAGTGAAACTGCACATGCATGGGTGTGCCACACACACCTATATCTGCTCCTGGGTGTTCAACAGGGAGTGGCATCAGGTGCTGAGACTGGAAGGGGCTCAGTCCTTACCATTGGTGGTACTTCAGTTAAAAATACGAGGCTTGTGCAGACTTGAAATAATCTGAAGGATTAGGAAGCAATCTATGAGCAAGTAGAAGAAAAGATATATCCACACTGAGAAAGAATCACTCAGAGAAAAAGAGCTTAGTAATCATCAAAGTCACGGCTAATCGTATTGCCTTGGTTCCGGTCACATTTTTAAATCTTAGAGGGTCTTTATTAATAATGCTCAGCTATGGAATGCCACCAATTATATCCGAGATTTACTGTCATCAAATTTCCCCATTTTTCTTGTTGAACTTGGTGACTCTTCTACAAGTTCCATCCTAGAGGTGTGATGATTTAAAAAACCAGGAGTGAGTGTTTTGCACAACAGCGTGTTCAAAGCCACCTTGCCACAAAGGCCACACCAAAGGACAAGAGTCTAGAAAGCTGGATGTTGATGAAATTCCACTGTTTCAACTCTGTAATATGAACTGCAGAGCTGATTTATCCTTCAGGCAACTGGGGCTTCTTACACAGATGTCTTTTAAAAAAGTCTTCTTGTGAAATAATGTAGGCTTTGACTGAAATTCTTTCATTCGACCCTGAATATGTACATGAGTTTAGAGGAGAAAAAGCAGTTGGCCTTTTGTGATTCTAAAGCCATTTGAACCCCCACCTGGCCCATTCATTCCTAAAAGATGAGTGAAAAATGTCCCATGGAACAAAGTCAAGCTTCCTATTAAATTCCCACCACACCACATTTACTGGTATCATTTCTTTTCTATTGATTCACCAATCAATCATAAAAGGGAATAAAGATAGTTTGTTAAATTGTGGTTTGCAAATCTCATTAATTATAATCCATGTCTATCAAATCTCTGGACTTGATTACTTATTCTAAAACCTTCTCAGGCACTGAAATATTTTAATTTAAAAGGTGAGTTTGGGCCTGGAGCGGTGGCTCCGTGGCTGGAGCACTTGCCTGGCATGTGTGAAGAACTGGGTTCATATCCCAAATCCCAGCACCAACCACATATACAACGAAGTGTCAGAGAAACGAAAATCAGATGAAAAAATAAATAAAATTAAAAAAATAAAAAGCAAGTTTGATTTTTCAATCACATTTCAGGAGATCAGGCATCTGCAATACCTGTGTCTACTGAAGATCACCCTGAAGCCCCAAGGCACTCTTCGTGTCACTGGCTATCCATCCCCCCCCCCCCCCCCCCCCCCCGTTTAATAATAAGCTCACTCTGGGCTGCGGGTGTAGTTTGGTGGTAGAGTGCTTGTCTGGAATGAGCAAGGCTCTGGGCTTGATCCCCAGCGCCGCAATAATGATACTACTACTACTAATAATAACAATAACAAATGTCCACATTAGCATCTACATTGTGCCCCACGCTTTGCAGATTCTTGATATGTGTGGTGACAAATGGTCAGCCATCCCCTCTTAGTTTCCAGGCTCCTTTGGTACACAGAATTCAGTCCTGCCCTTCAATTTCCAGCCATTAGAGGGCAAGGCTGCTGCGGCTAACAGATCCTGAGACTTGTTTGGGGAGAGCCTGAGTGAAGCGAGTATTTTTCCAATTACACACTATCTAATTCAATTTACATTTATTAGAACAACTGCCAGCTATTTCATGTTAATATTGACATTTTCATAAGTACTTGCAATTAGAATTCAAGCTGAGATTCCAATAAATCTCTTAGATGTTTTACACTTGCTTTTTCTGTCTTCAGACTTTGCAAAATATTTTCAAGAACACGTTTGGAGGTCATTCAGCCTTTGGGGAATTCATACTGTGTGTGTAAAACTGTTGGGCAGAGGGAAAAGTATTACAAATGACAGAGCAAATTGGGGACAGCTGTAACGGTGTGCCAACTTCTCAAAAACAAGTTTAGGGTATGAAATTCAAACTTTTAACACCCATTAATGGAGACACTAATTTTTTTTTTCAGTTTATGTAGAATTTCACCCCATTGCAACCTCGAACAGCAAGCTCTCTGATTGCATTTGGAAAACGTTTCTGCCTGTATTTAAAGAACACCCACATCATTTTAGTTAACATCTATATGTCTTTGCATGAATTGTCTTCCATGTAAATAATGTCATATGTCCCCCTAAAGAGATGGCAATGGATTCCAAATGCCTTGTCAGCCTAAATAAAAGGGTATCCACAGGCTAAAATACTGTATGCATCAAAGGGCTCGCTGTTTTATTGTCTGAAGTGTAGCTTCTAAAAGTGAGATGTTAAAAGCACATGTAAAATGCTCTTTGGAGAATAATAAGTATTCTCCACTTTGACTTCAGGAGAATGCTTGGCTGACTGACAACATGTACAGGTATTCATAAACGCAGCAGGTACCACACTACGTCATCACACTTCCTTAATGATATTTAGTTGCAGGTGCCAATTAAAAGCCTAGGAAAGAGAACATGTTCTAAGGAGAAGGCAAATACAGTGTTTTCCAAGTGGGCAGAGGATAAGAAGGTAAGACACTGAGGGTTTTTCAGTGAAAACAGCTCTTGTTAATTCAGCCAAGAATGGATGGGTGGTTAATTTCCCAGTGGTTCCCATCCTTGGGTACACCTTGGCATCACTTCTGGAGTGGTTTTTTTTTTTTTTAATCCCAAAGCCCGGCTGTGCCCCAGACCAATTAAGCTAGAATCTGCCTCAGTGGAACCAAAGCACCTTGGTTTGTGAAGCCCCCGGGTGACTCCCAAGCAGCTAAGGCTGCTGCCAGGACTTTAGTAAATGGGAGCCACCTGGCCCAGCAGGGAGCAGCGCTGATTCCAGTGGTCAGGAGCAGCTGCAGCAGCTCAGCTGACTCACAGTGAGGGGCAGGCCCAGCACAGAGGAGCTCAGCTGACAGGTGGCCAGCAGGATGCACCTGGCGGTACTCTGGCAGCCCTTGTGGTTGATGATCCTGATGGGACCTTACATGGAGGAAGCAGTCAGGGAAACTGGAGCGGAGCCACCTTCCCCCTGCAGGGGCATCTGGAGAAACACTTCCCATCCCTGAGTTCCTCACTCCCTCAATCCCTGCTCCAGCCAAATGGGCAGGTCAGCACTGAGCAGCCAAGGCTTCTGCAAATGTTCTTTCTTTAATTAAGATATCTAGTTGTTGCACAATCAAAAATGTATCCAAAGCAACCATATGATATGCATATATTTTTAAATAGAATTACCCCCTAGATCCCTCCCTACACTCCCTCCCCCTCCTTCCTGGTACATCTGTATGAATGCCCTAGATTATGTGTTACTACGCCTTTGTTGGGTCTAATACATGAGAGCTGACCACCTTTCACACAGGCCTGGGTTTAGCTCCAACCTCCACAGATAAGTGAAGACGTTCAACCCTTGACTCTCTGGGTTATGCTGACTTCACTCAATATGATTTCTTCCATCGCCATCCATTTACCTTCAAAGGCTGCAATATCATTGTTTCTAATTGCTGAGTAGAACTCCATGGTATATATGTACCACAGTTTTTGGATCCATTCATTCAGTGAGGGGCATCTGGGTTGGTTCCATAATTTAGCTATTGTAAATTGAGCTGCTATGAACATAGTTTTTGCTATGTTGCTGCAATGTGCTGATTCTAAATCCCCTGGAAAAATACCCAGGAGAGGGATTTTTCCAGGGGATTCATCTCTAATTTTCTGAGGATTTTTCACAGTGCTTTTCAGAGGGGCTGTACCAGTCTGCAGTTCCACCAACAATGTGCTAGAGTTCCTATCTCTCCGCAACCCTTCCAGCATCTATCGTTATTTATATTCATTTTTGCCAGTCTGACTGGAGTGAGGTGAAATCTTAATGTGGTTTTGATTTGCATTTCTCTGATTACTAGTGATTTAGAACACTTTCTCATGTATTCATTGGCTTGCTCAATGTCCTCTGTTGAGAAGTTGCTATTTAGCTCTTCGGCCCATTTATTGATTGGGTTGTTAGTGTTTTTGAGGTTGAGATTTTTGAGGACTTTGTAAATTCTGGATATGAGTCCCTTGTCAGAAGAATCACAGGTCATGATTCTCTCCTATTCTGTAGGAATCCTCCTGACAATTTTGATCAATTCCTTAGCTGTGCAAAAGCTTTTTAGCTTTATGACATCCCACTCATTGATATTTAACTTTACTTCTTTCACTTTAGGAGACAAGTTGAGAAAGTCTTTGCCTACTCCGCAATGCTGGAGTGCTGGTCCTAACTTTTCTTCCAGCAGTTGCATGGCAGCTGATTTAATTCCTAGCTCCTTGATCTGCACATTTTCTACAGCGACACTTCAGATAAGGCAGTCCCCTCCTCCGATCCTCCCGAGCCTCATCTCTACCATGCCTGCACCTGTCTCTACAGATGCCCTGTGGACATCCTGCTTCCCCACCTCATTCTTCAGGCTGCTGCGTGTCTGCATCACCCTGTGCTAACTAAACAACTCCTGCGTGCTGCTGGGAGCTGCCTTATTGGAGTTAAGCATTTCAAGTTTGGGGCTTCTGCTGCTAAACTGGCAGAGCAACTGCAAGGACAGTGGTGTGTTGGACACTTTTTGAAAATGCTCTCCCACTGCTTTCCTGCCCCACCTTAAGCTGCTCTCTGCACATGGCTGGTGGTGTGTAAAAACTCGCTCCGTGGTCACTCTTGCATGGGATCATCACAGTAGGCTTTGATTAAGTGGTCTGTCCACGTGTACTTGAAGCCCTTCTCTACTTGGTATGTTGTAGCCAAAGTGATGTAAACATGCCTCCTTCGCTTTAGCAACTCCCCAGGGTTCTTGGACAGGGTCTGGGAGGCTGTATGGAGCCTGGCCCCCACCTGCCCATACCACTGGGCTAAGTTCGTTCCTTCCTTCATCAGTTGCTCCGTGGTCTCCTCCCACATTCCCCGTGCTCCTTGTGCCACTGGACCTTTGCAAGTGCTCTTCCTCATATTTCTCTTTCCCTTCAGTTCAATCATCACTTGTTACCTCCAGACTTGCCAAGTGCCCCCATTCCACACCCAGAAAATGTCTACGTGCACTGTTGGATGTGATGCAATTGCTACTTTGTGCATCTGTATGGTTGGGAATTAGTGCCTGTCTCCCGAGGGGGACTGTGAGCTTTATGTTTGCTCAACACTTTATCTGCAGTTCCCACTACGGTGCCTGTCCCACGGGTGGCACTTAGTCAGTAGTGAACCAATGAACGCTGGCGGGCTGAGGAGTCACAGAAGGGTGGATGATGCAATGCATACTGGTTTTGCAGGGACAGGAAAGCCATGGCTTGGGGCCACTGTTTGGCAGCCTGGCACAGTGGAAAGCCCTTGCAGACTCCCCACCTCTGGGTGGGACAGGCCACATTTCTGGAAACCTGTGATGCTTGCACCCTTTCCACAATCCCCTCAGTCCTTAGCCAAGGAAGCAGTCCTTGATGATGTAGCAATCGACCAAATAACTGATCCTAAAGATGCCCACGCCCTAATTCCTGGGAATTGTGCAAATGTTACTTTAAATGGCAAAAGGGACTCTGTAGATGTGACTTGAGATGGGGAGGTTACCCTGGACTTTCTGGGTGGGCCAATCTAATGTTAAGTCTCTAGTCGTGGAGAACCCTTCCCATCTGAGATAGAGATATGAGATGGAGGAAGACAGACAGACTGAAGCCCGAGAGGGACTCGACCCACTGTTGGTGGCTGTGAAGACAGAGGAAGGCAGCTGTGGATTGAGACACGCAGGCAGCCTCTAGGAAAGAGGAATGTCCTCAGCTGAGCACAGGCAGCCAGAGGACTCGATCTCAGTCTTACAGTCACCGGGAAATGGATTCTGTCAACCACTTGGGCAAGCAGGGAGATGCGCCCACCCTGAGAGCCTCCAAGAGGCGGCCTGAGCATGCCACAACAGAGTCCTGATCTATAGACTGGAAGACAATAAACCTCTGGGTCAAGCCCCTGGGTACGTGTTCAAGGGTCACAGCAGCAATGGGACCTAATACAGGGGCTTCATGTTCAGTTGGCTGCATCCTGTCCCACCCATCACCTTGACCACAGCTGGGAGGAGCTGTGGCTTAGTGCCAGCCAAACATGTCCCCCGAGGAGGTGGATGGGGTGGCTAACTTGATAGGAGTCACTCATTTTTTTTTTATTAAAGTTTATTTTATTTTATTTTTTAAAGAGAGAAAGAGAGAAAAAGAGAGGGGGGACCAATTTTATTTGCTTTTTCATCTGGGTGTTGCTTCTCTGACACTTAGTAGCGTATGTGGTTCTGGGGCTCAAACCTGGGTCCTTGCACATGCCAGGCAAGCGCTTGGAGTCACTTTCAAGAGCTTGAATGTGAGTCACAGAGAGACACCAGGTGCCTGCTGGTCAGTGGGTGGCTGAAGGCAGCTAGGAAACCCTGAGCAGCTTGGGGCACCCATATGACCTGGGTGCCAGAACAGACTCCTGTCCTAAACAGTTGTGGTTTCCCACCCTGAGGCTCAGTTTTGGGGTGGCTGACACTGCGAGGCCTGGCTCTGCCTGGCATTTCCTGGTCTTGGCTGGCAGCTGTGTCCTTTGGTGCTCACGACTGTATATATCCTTACAATGGCTCTCACATTTCTCCTCTCCCTGGACTCTCGAATCTCAATTCTCCTTATTCTGGTTTGATCTTCTCGTCCACCTGGTCTCCCTGGGCCCTGTGCCAGTCTATCAGGAGGGGTGGTGGGTGACTATGTGGGTGCTGAAGGACGGACCTGCTAACAGGAGGGGAACTGGGCTAACCTGTGACCCCTCCCCCTAGCTGTTGCTCTTTGGTGGCAGCTCAGGAGCCTGCTGGTGGCATTGTGCTCCCTTGTTACAAAGCATCTAGCCTGCTGCTCTCTCATCCCCTCTCCTTTTGTCCAGAATCCCTTCGCTGCTCCCTGGCTTCTTCCTCCCTCTTTCCATCTTCCTGTTTGCCTAAAGCCCCCAGGGATACCGCACATCTTGCTAACCCCCAGATACGGCCTTTGGTTCTAAAAGTACCTCTGACAAACAGATTTCAGAGACTGTCTCTGAAGCAGGGGCTCCTTCGGCCCTGGTGCCCCGAACACTCCTATCCTCACAACGCACTCCCCTACCCGCCCACACCGCCCCGCATGGGGAGGGTGTGCCGCTTATGTGACTTTGCAACCCTGTGCCTGTGCAAGCGCCAAGTAAATAAACACAGGACAAACGTCTGCCAGCAGGCCGGGATCAAAACGCATCTCCAGCTGTTGGGAACACAGGGAGCAGCAGTTTCCTTAGAAGTGTGTTCCTGGGGAGGGGTCTCAGGAGGCCATTTGAGACCTGCAGACCTGATGATGGCTCAGAGCATGGCCCGGGGTGTCCTATCCCCATGAAAACAGCAGTCCTTAGGCTCCCTGAGCCTGTAGGAAAAATGGTCCCTTTGAATAGGATGCTGCCTGCCACCTCCTGAGCTGCCACCAAAGAGCAAAGGGACCATTTTCAAGTCATAGGGAGCTGCTGAAGGAGCCAAAGGGATGAAAGCATGAATACTAAAATGTGTTTTGGAGGTTTTTTTGCTTCCACTGCACATCTGTGTAGAATGTTCAAGAATCCCCCAACAATCCTGTGGCACAGAGAAGCAAAGTAGCATGGTCCCCTTGCACAGATGAGACAAGTCAGGTCCACAGGGGCTAAATCAGGGGCTACTTCACATGAGAACCAGTCTCAGGTTCCTATCCCAGCCTGCAATTCAAAACCACATTTGAGCCACTTGGAGATAAGCACTTCATTTTTTTTTTTTTGCCCAAGGACTCTGGAAATGTATTTGCTGAAACAAATGTACTTGCTGATGCTTGGGGTTGGAGCAGTGGCTCAGTGGTTAAGGTGCTTGCCTGGCATGGGCGAGGACCCAGATTTGAACCCAACAAAGAGTTGGAGCTGAGGGGCACAAGAAAAACTAAATAAAATTGATTCTCTCTTTTTTTTTCTCTCTCTCACTATCCCTCTCTTTCAGGAAAAAGGAAAAGAAAAGAAAAAAGAAAAGAAAGAAAGAGAAAGAAAGAAGAAAGAAAGATGATGCTTTAGGAATGGAGGTGGAGCCTGAGGTTCCATTCACAGGACCGCATCAGCTGGTCAGGACGGGGTGGAAATTTCCACACAGCAATGTCTCACATGTATATTTCCAGAGCTAAAGGATGTCCAAAGTCCAAGACTTTCAAGCAGATTAAAATGCACAGCTTTCTGAAAACCTTTGCTGACTCTGGCCAATTTTCAGGCTTCTCCAGCATCCAACGGGGCCAACGTGATTCACTGAATTCTTTATGAATTAAGAAGCTGTAAATTACGCATCTTCTCTTTGAAGCATGCATTACTTTCCATGCTTTACAGCCAAGCCGAATGAACAGCATCCCGGAGGCAGTTTTCTCTCTGGGAAAGTGCTCTCCCTGCTCTTCAAGAGGAGGATCGCCTGGTGAGGTGGCAGTCACGGCTGGGGAGCTGCCCAACTTCACAGTTTTTGGAGTTTGAAAGTGCAAAGTGGTATCTGTGCAAAATACTTCACCGTGAAAGTTTCACGGCCAGGTTTTTGGCAAACAGCAAGCCCGAGTCACACATGAACAACTGGCAGAGCAAAAAGGACAGCAGGAGAAATTGATTTCCACAGAAGCCCAGAGACTGGAGCAAATCACAACAACTGCTTCTTGTTGGAAGTCATTCATTCCCTCATTAAAGAAATTCTGGGCGCCAGGTGCTCCCCTGCCCTGGGAGAACAGCAGCTGGCACTCCAGCCAGGGGAGGCTCACCTGCTGGCACATGTCCCAGGGTTACCTGGGCTCAGATGGCTCTCAAACCCCAAAATGAGGTAGCCTCTGGCACCCAAGGGCTGAGACTCTGGCTCTGGACAGAGACAAATGAGCTCATGAGCACAGCCTTTCCTCACTGCGGTGCGACCAGTTGACAGTGTCTATGTTCATACTAAGCTACTTCAAAATTATTTTTTGGTAAATGCAACAAGGAATGATTTGGAAAGAAAATTGGGAAAACCTAACTGTTTGCAGAAAACATGAACAGTGGCTATAAGATACTTGAGTATTTGAAAACAATTTGTGTTGTCAACAGTGTCTTTGTAAAGAGGTGCAGATGGTGTCACGTAAGTTTGCTGATAAAGCACGGGGCTCGGTCCAGTCCTCTCCTCCCTTGCCCATGCAGGAAGTGACATATAAGGTCTGAGTGGGCACAGGACAGCCAGGGAGTCTGGAGGCCTGGCTCCTACTGCTGGGGGGCCCTGACCTATGCCCATCCAGGCCTGTCCCCGTACCTGTGAAAGGACAGTGTCCTCCTCATGTCCAGGGGCCGCACGCAGCCTAGATCCCTTTATGTTCCCCCAGGAGACACTATCTGTGCCCTCCCCAGCAAGCTCAGGGGCCCATTCAGCTTATGCTAAGCTGCTCTTCAAGGCTTGGGGCCAAGAACACCTTGCCATGTTTTGGCGACTGGATAAAGCCAGAGGCTTGGAAGCAGGGCCACCTGGACGGGTGTGGTAAAGCAGCGGCGCCTTGAGGGTGTGAGGCATGCAGGGAGAGTCCTTGCTTGCTGCACAGTCCCTGGGAGGGTGACCTGCACAGCCAGGGCTGGCACGCCCAGCTCTCACTCCAGGGAGACCTTGCTGAAGGGACACACTAACAGCTGCCCAGGCCCCACGGAACACAAACAACACCCTCCTTTGAGTCACCCAACTGAACAGCCAGGCTTGCCAAAAAGATGGGCTCTGACAGGGGCAAATTTACTTCAAGGGTCTAAGGGGGCCAAGAAGAGGGAGTAAAAAGTTTCAGCTATTAAAAAGAAGGCCAACAGGCCCTCTTCTAAATAAACAAACTTTCCTTTGAACAAGAAAACAGCCTTCTAATGGGGTCAGGCCAGGGCAGAACATGAAGGAATCGAGTTCCTCTCCTCTCAACCCCAGCACCCCAACTTTCCATTGAACTGTTCCGGGGAGCTCAGCACTTCTCTGCAGAGGCCTTGCCAAAAAAATGGTCTGATGATATCATACGACATAACACTTCCAGAACACAGCACTCACACTTGGAAAAGGGCGAGTCTGTACGGGGAATTCCTGACCATGGCTCAAGTCACATCACCAGGGCAGTGGCCAGCGCCACACTACAGAAGACCATCCCACTACCAACCGTCAACGCTTCCCGAGTGCTCTAAAAATAACTGAAACCATGGACTCTCTCTCTCTCATCGTTTATCATTTTGCTAATGATTACGGCTTATTTTGTGACTCATGAAGATTATTACATGAAGTATTACATGAAATAATTTACAGGATGCCAAAGAAGCTAGACAGAGTAGGAGAGTCTAGAGGATTCCCCTCAACTCTAGCTTTGCTGTTGGAAGAGTAGAATTCATAGACTCATTTCCATATCTCTGGCTTCTGTGTTTTCTGCTGTTATTTGGTCCTGACTTTCTCAGTATCAGGATTGAGTTGGAACTTCCAAATATTATTTTGGTTAAAGGGTTTCTAAAAGAACATGTAAATACATTAATCAAGATCCATCACAAGCCATAAAGATAATTTGAGAAGACATTATTCTGCTAGTGAAGATGCTTATTATTAAAATTATTAAAAAACATGTACATAGCCATATTCCTAACACACATGCTTTAAAGACAAAGATTAGGACTTGTGACACTGAAAACTAAAACAACAACAAAAACAAAACCTGAAACCTCAGACACAAATACATAAAAGCCAAATTTAAAATATCCCATTGAAGCCTTGAGTAGTTGAACAAATACAAATACAGATTTATATTCTTTATCTAAAACTTTTGGGACCAGAAATATTTTGGATTTCAGATTTCTTTGGACTGGGGTATATACGTAATGGGATCTCTTGGAGATGAGACCTAAACCTAAACATGAAATTCACTTATGATTTATATACACCTTACATACATAGTACGAAGGTCATTTCATTTTGTGCAATATTTTTTAGTGAGTCTGCATTTTGCCGGAAACCTGTCACATAGAGTCAGGTGTAGTACCATGTTAGGCTCAATAAGCTTCAGATTTTTGGAGACTTCTGGATTTTCAGATTAGGGACATCTGACCTAGACCGAGTGGGAGACAAAGGCTCTGGGTTGGGTCTTGGCCCAGCGACCACCTGGGTGGACAGCTCTGCATGAGATGCATGGCTTCTCTCTATTACAGTTTCCTCGGTTCTTGTCACAGATCTCAAGATGGCAGTGACACTAAGGTGATACCCGGAAATGCTCCAAACATATACTTTTACAATGTTTTCCAGAATTCAAAGAGGACACAACAGTTTGCGCCTTGCGCTGGCACAGTGACCAACACTGCTGGCTCTCAGCATGGCTAATGCTGGGCGCCTGGCAGCAGTGGGCACAGGCACTGTGTCTCGTCCCACAGTGTGGACACGCGTGCTCTTATCTCTCAATGCTTTCCTGTGCCCTGCTCCCGCAAGTCCGGATGATCTGGGGGAACCCAGGGACCCCATCCCAGATAGAGACCAGAGTTTCCGCCTCCTAATCACCGGGCTCTCAGTTACTCGGGGAACTTTTGCCAACACAGTCACAGGAAGATGAGAAGTGCACCTCTTCTTCTGATGCTGGAAGAAAGACAGCCCTGCCCTCCGTTTGTGGTAACAATGACTGGGGTCAACACTAACCACAGCCCTACGGAGTTGAGGATCCCACGCAGCCAATTATTGCTGGTGGGGGGGCATGTTCTGTTGTGCTGTGGTGGAAAGAACCTTGAACCTGAAGTCAGAGAACCCTGAAACAATTGTCATGGTAGTACTCCTTATGGGAGAAGTGACGTTAGCAAGCCCTAAGTCCTTGTGGGCATCTCAGGGTCCTCATAGAAAACTCCCCTGCGGGGTTGTCATGGCAACTGAATAGGATGAGAGATGTGAAAAAGCTTTGCAGTCCTCTAAGGGAGATCCTCCGACATATTTGCCCCTAACCACGACAGTGCAGGCCAAAACTCCAGAGGAAGGAGCTCTCACTTAGTACTAAAGACCAGCAGAGCAAAGTAAGTCAGGAAATCTCTTGAACTTGCACTTCAGGGCAGTGGAAAACCACCTCCGACTCCTAACAGGACTTACCAGGTAGCGCTCCTCCTGCCTCATGCTGGGGGTGCGGATCATATGGTTCTGTTCCCCTCTCCAGTCTCCAAAGCGACGAAAAAAATAGTTAGACAAAAACCGGCTGACAGGGTCTCTGATGATGTTGATGTAGACGGGCTGGTCCCCTCCAAACCTAACACAGACACAAACAGGGAGCTCGTTAGGACTGTCACTTCTGCAGGAAAATAAGGCCCACGTGGACAAGGTTCTCCCTCTCGTTAACTCACTATCTAGTGACTGCCCGTCGGCCGAGGTGCCCGGGAGCACTTCACTGAGTCCGCCTGTTTGCAGAGAGGCCTGTGGCTTTGCGGGAAGCAGAGATGATGACTCCTGACCCAGGCGCCTTGGAGAAGCTGGGAGGACAGCGTTGTGGTATAGCTCTACACAGGCCACGCTGCTTGTCAGCTCTAAGGTACAGGCGCTGAGGATAGGGGCCCTGCTGTACTAGACTTTGGATACCCAGTGGCTGGCACAGAACCCACCAGCATGTAGGTGGCCTTTGGTGAAAGTGTCAACCGAGTGGTCGAGTCTGGCTGCTTTGTTGGTGAAACGTACTTCTACACTGCAATCCACACAGCCCCAGGCAAGGAGCTCTACGGTGAGTGGACGAATAACAGCCAAACTCACTGAATGCACATTCTTCACCTTGTTCCTGAAATGTCCTATGTCCACTCTCCAAAGTCTCCCAACTCCTTCATGGAGTAGAAGCCATGGGGAAACCGAGGCAGGGAAAAGGGAAATAATTTGTGGCTGAACCAAGAGATGAAGCCAGGTGATCAGGCTCTGGAATCTGCTCTTAAACCGTAGGAAGAAAATTCCAGAGTTAAGAAAATTAACAATATGATGGATATTAAAATGGATAATGATGGATATTAAGAATGAGACAAACATTAATATAATTATCATCCAGTGATGGAAAGTGGTTTAGATAAAAAAAAAACAAGATAAATATCTAGGTGTTCCATCTTCATTCCCTCCACAAAAATTAGACAGCTATTCTAAGAGACAGTCTGCAAGCAAGGCCTTTGCAAGGCACTGTGCAGGGTGGTAGATTTTCCTGAAGGTCTCCCCTCTCTCTTTGAACTGCTCAGATGCAGTGGCCCTGTGGAATCTTGGGAGGGGGCACTCTAGGCTCAGGCAGAGGTCATCCTCTGGTGCCCTTATGAGGGGCCCTGTGACCCCATTACCTTCTGATAAGAATGCCTTCATATTGTGTCAGGGGTCAGAAAGAGCGCAGGTGGGAGCTGGGACAGGCAGGCAGGCCCCCCACCTGTCCAGCTGAAGGACTTGTACACCTTTTAAAAATCCAGATCAGGGGCTGGAGCGGTGGCTCAGCAGTTTTGGTGCTTGCCTGGCAAGCACGGGGACCCGGGTTCAAACCCCAGCACCATGTACACAACTGAGTGTTGGAGCAACTAAGGCCATGTGAAATACTAAATAAAGTTGTTTCTCTCTTTCTCTGTCTCTCTCACTGTCCCTCTCTCTTTATTTAAAAAAAAAATCCAGATCAAACTCGCTGTCACATTTCCAGCAATGATCTCCAGCGTACTCTCATCCCTCCCTCCTCTGGCCCTGAGCCCTTTATCCTGTACTGTGTTGACATGTCTTTCTCTCTCATTAGACTGTGAGCCTCCTATAGCTAGGGACTACGTCAGTGAGCACAGTGTGTGGCAGTCAGTGTTCTACAAATGGTGACTGATGGAAGAAATGTGTATGAGTGTGCTTGCCCCCCAGTTGTTACGTTTCTGCAATACTGGGGGCTCTGTTGTCGAAAGAGGTAACCAGCCATCATTGATTTCTGTGCATCAATTCATCTGCCCAGTTTACTTGCACTGTTAAAGAGGGTCTTCAGAGACAAGAATTAAGAGAAAAGCACAGGAATAACTCTCCAATAGTGAACTTTTGGGCATCAGGATGTGTGCATGATATCCTGGACTCCCCAAATTCTACCAACCAGGAAGCCATACTTCTCAGGAGGAAGTTAGCCTTGCCAACATGAATCCTGCCTGTTCCCAGATGACATTCAGGCCACTGGAAGAACAACTATATGTAGGCTCAGGAGTTAACTGAGCCAACCACCAGCTAATTGCCATACACATCCTACGTTTATCATCCTCATTTAATTAAACTGGGTTTCGTATAAATGATGAACAGTAACTAAAGTAACAGTGCTAGGACTAAGAAGATGGAACATGCATACCAAACACGAATCCAATTTGACCCTCAAAAATTACAACATCCTGTCACAAACCTCAAAGGGACTTCTATCTTTGTGAGAAGAGCAATCAGCAAAGTTAATCAGTAAAACTTCCCAATCATGCGAATCAACACAGCTTCCAGTAGAGATGGTTCTCAGCCTGGCCACGGCCATGAGCTCAGACATGAGGTCTGGGGCTTGTGGAGCACGGTTGACTTGCTCCTGTTTATACACTGCAACCCAATGCAAGGTTTCCAGAATAGTTTTCCAAAACAAAAGTATTAGCTTATAAGTTTATCGTCAACTACAGCATAACAGCCTCTGCCTCGAAATTTCTAACTGTGGAAGAGAAGTATCTGACATATCTCTCCCTTTCCAGAAAGCAACGGTAATGACGGTTTCAGGCTGTCAACCCTGGTCTTTTTGATATATACAGCTTCCTCTTCAACTGCAAAAACCAGGTGGTATGTCAAGGATATGAGGCCAGAAGACCTCCCCGATGCCACCAGAGAACAGCACGTGTCCTAGTGCCTGGGACGGAAGCACATTTCCCACCTTCGTTCCATCCTCTTTCGGGATATCCTCTCTCAGGATTCTTTCAACTGTGGTCAAAATTCCTGGTCACACTTATAAAGTGTCTAGGTCAGGTGAACTCGCTGCTTACTGGAGACTTCATTCTACAGGACAGAATGGCTTGTACCCCACCATCCTGCACAGCACAGTGCCCTGTCTGATACTTAAAACCCCTGAGAGACGATTCCACAGCCTCCCTGTGAGGTCCATCCTGCTGGTCACCCTGTCATACCCAGCCACCGCTCCCAACCTAACTTTCAGGCATGCGTCCTTTTGTCTGAGCCATATGACAGAAAGAATAAGATTCTTTTGGGCCTGAATTTTAATTCCTTTCTTTATGTTTACATCTTTTAAAATTTCCTTTGGTTTTTGTCATATAACTTATTCCCTTCATTTTACAATCTATAGCTCCAATTTGTTCATTATTGAGCTCTAAAAAAAGGGGGGTGCTGGAGCATATGGCTCAGCAGTTACGGCGCTTGCCTGGCATGTGCAAGTACGCAAGTTCAAACCCCAGCACCACATACACAGCAAAGTCTCAGCAGCGAAAGGCACATGAAAAACTAAATAAAATTTTTTTTCTCTCTCTCTCACTGTTCCTCTCTCTTTAAAAATAAAATGGTGACTACAGCTGATCATCAGCCCCAGGATGCTCCATACCAGAGAACAGAAGAACCAGACAATGGTTCATCTCTCACTGTTGTTCCTTGGTCCCCACAATTATTACTGTATATTTGAAGCTCTAAGTCATCCTGAAATATCTGGTATCGCCAATTGCTCTGACATTTGTTCCCAGGTCAAATTCACCAACTCTAATCACTCTCCTGACCCTCTGCAAATTGATTATATTCATTTTGTTTTTTATCATTATTTTATTAATTAATTAATTTTTGATGAGAAGGTGAAGATCCAAAGCAGGACATAGTTTGCTAGGAATAATAATAACTGCATGGTTCTCATCTGGAGGGGGGCATTTTTAAATACCTGATTCTGAGTGTTTTATTCAACACCTCAATCAATCTACCTGGCAGCAATACTAGTCACCTCTTCCATGGCTATGCAAAGCACCTGGGTAAGGATTTCAGGTGTGTGTTCATCAAAATACTAAAGGTACTCTGCCTGTAATAATAAATACTGCATATTAAATTAGGACTTCAAACCAGGATTATTCTGTAAAATTAGACTGTTTCGTCCTCCTTCTGCAGTAGTTTCCTCAGCCTGGCAATAGTTGCCAAAGCATATCTTCTTTTTTAAAATTGAGGTAAAGTACACATAACACAAAATTTACCTTCTTCACCAAGTTCAAGTGTACAATTCAGTAGCATTGAGTGATCCACACTGATGTACAACCACCGCCACCATCTGCCTCCAGAACTTTTCCATCATCCCAAACTAAAACTCAGAACTCATCCAACGCTAAATCCCTGCCCCTCCATCCCCCAGGCCCTGGGGATCAGCATTCTCCTGAAAGTGCATCTCTGGTTAAGCCTCTAGCCTGGAAGTAAAAGTCATTCATTCACAGTGAAAAGCGCAGCAGGCCCAAGGCCCAGGGCTTTGATGAAGGAGGAAGACCCTTGCAGGGAGGGAGGCCATCACGGATGGATGTTGTTCAGGGACAGGGCAAGGAGCTGCCTGAGGGAGAAGGACAGACAGGGTTGGTTGACAGCCCTTTGCTGGAAGCCAGTCACGGTAACCAGAGCCCTTGGCAGTTACTGAACACCGGCTGGGGGCCCGGCCTGGGTGGGAGGTCACCCCCATCTCTGACTCTAAGCAGGGGGTACTTTAGACACCAGCAGAAGAGATGGAGCACGCTCTGCTCTCTGGAGCGTCCTACGGGGAGGAGGTGGAAGCATGTTCTGTGAAAAGCTGAAGCAACTGGAGTGAAGAGATGTGGGGGCAACGACTGGGCCCTACCTGCGAGCTAGGGTTTCTGCTCAGGAGGCGAAGTGACAAGGCAAGAATAATCAGCTCACAACAAACAACAAAAATTAAAGAAATAAGGTGAGTTGAGCCAAAAAGTCAAGATTGTTCCTGTCCTTGATGGGCCACCAGTATTGGTGGGCTCGTGCGGCTGCAGAGATCTATCTGCTCACTGTAGAAAGAAAAACAGCCAAGGAAGAGAGCAACCTCTTAGGAAGATGAGTCCCTCTGTGTTTAAATAGGGTAAACTGAGGAAAAGCTCTCATTCTGAAACTGAACTCCCAGGCTCTGTCTATGTAGGTAAGAACAGCATTAAACAACCATTAATATCAATTTTTATTTATTTTTTCTTCTGTCACTATTATGAAAGATTTGAAGGGCACAGAATCAAGAGACCATATTGCTCATGAGAATAAAAAACACAGACACCATTTAGAAATAAGATGTGGAAACCAAACTGAATTATGGAAATTGAGATCTCGGTGGCTTTGTTCAATAATGCCGAGAAGGTTCTGTAATTTCACTTGTGTAGTAGAGACCTCACTCCCAGGGAGGAAAGTACAGGAAGGTCTGCTCTTGCTCCTTGCTCCCCACCTGCGGCCCTGGTGATGGACTGATTTTACAATGCTTTGTTTTTGCACGTTAGCACTGGCCTTGGGACTAACATAGCATTGGAGGCAAAGGAAGAGAACAGGGTCATGGATGAGAAAGGAAGGAAGAGAAGGAAAAAGGTTAAGGGAAATGGGAGTTTGAAAGTGGTCCGCGTACTGATAGCTCTCACAATTCACTTGGTTATTTTGGTGGCTCTGAGGTACAACTTTCACGTGGTTTTCCCTACAAAACCCAATTGAGGGGTGAGAAGGATTCTGGATTTGGAAAAGAATTACCAATAGCCTCCCCCTCCACTCTGATGAAGCTTAGAAAAACAAATAACAAATTGGGAGGGACATGCTATATAGCGTCTGCCATGAGCTTCCCAAGACGCCAATCGAAGTCACTCATGCGGGGATGCTTTTGCTGAGGGAAAGCTGAAGTTTTTCAAAACTTGCATCCTGAAGTTACTTCAACAACCAGAAAAAGACACATGAAATCACAGCACACAAATGTCAGAAACTCGACTTCACCATCCCAACGTCTACTAGCATCTTCTAGGACAAGGTGGTTTGGACTCAATTCTCCAGGTTGCCCAGAGAAAAAACATTTGTGTGAACCAAATTTCCAGAGAGCTCAAGAACTGTGTCAAAGAATAGCCTGGTGGAAGCCCTACGAATCGAAACTCCAAGTCTGAAATCTCTGATGGGCTGGCCTTGCTGGGTCTTTTGGCAGATACCCCCTTCCCCGAGGCAACTACAAGAACACCTGATTGATCGAATAGGGTTGCTTCCCGAGGATTAATAAGACTGCATCCTAACTGAGAGAGGAAAAAGGAAGAGAGCAAGGAGCCGAGATGAGTGAACGAAACAGATCAGCTCCTGAGTTGCAGAGAGCTCACGGGAGGCATTTCACATCCGCCTGAGTGTCCATGCTTCAAGCAAGAATGTCATATTTAATGGAGAGAAAGAAATAGGGGGCAATCAGTTCCGGAATAGCAGCGCATCCTTCAGAGGTTCAGAGCAGGTACATGTTCAAGGTGTGGGGAGGAAGCTAGATGGCCCTAGTCTGCCCCACAGCAGGAATCCTGAGGCCTGTCACTCTCCACAGACATCAGGATCACCACCAAGGACCTTAGGGCTGTGCCTGCTTCTCAGTGGGTGTCCTTGTTTCTCGAAATAAGCATTCTACAGCATTCATAAGCAGACTTCTGAGAAGTGACTTCATTATGTAGAGGCCTTGGAATTCAAAATGCAGAACTCACTTTTTTTTTTAAGCCACAAAGAGAGAGTGAGACAGAGACAAAGAGCAAATCAATTTTATTTAATTTTTCATCTGGCCTTTGTTTCTCCAACGCTTAGCTGTGTATGTGGTGCGGGGGTTTGAACCTGTATCCCTGTGCATGCCAGGCAAGCGCTCCAGCCACTGAGCCACCACTCCAGCCCCTGCAGAACTCACTTTTAATAGTATGTTAAAGGACACAACAAATACCAACTTGGTTGTTCTTTTCTTCCCGCTGTGTATTTTGGAGTTTTCTTCCCATTTATACCTGAGACATTTTCCGTCAATACAGACATTCCTTTGAAAAAAAGAAGAGATGATTTTCTGCTCCTGAGTTCTATGGTGTGACTGCCTTATCCCATATTCAGGTTCCCCTGGTTGTTCCATTCATGTTCACGAAGTCTTCTAGCTAAAGCCCTGGGTCCAGGGCTGTGGGTGCGAAGAAGGGAGGCAGAGACGGGGCCTGAGGGACTGCATCAGGCCAGCCCCTGCTCTGTCCTGCTTTGCCACCCTTCCACTCCAGCTGGGCCCACCCTCCAAAGTACCTTCAGCTCCTTTTCAGCTCCTGTGTGTCTGGCCTTGGCCATGCTGATCCCAGCTGGGGGCGCCATTCCCCTTCACTGGTCTAGAGTGGACCCTCCCCGCTCGCCAGCAGAAGTGCCTTTCCCCAGGTCCTGCTTCAGGGACAGAGCTGCTAGGGGAGATGCTGTGGCCCCCTTCTCCCTACATCCATCACACAGTACCCCACTTCTTCCTCAGTGGAAGAAGAACTTAAGGACTCCCAAAGGAAACCTTGCGTGTTCTCGGCAGAAGCCCCACGTCTCATGAAGAACAGAGGGCCCTCCAGCAATGTGCTCTGAATGGAAGAAAGTAAAGAGGAGGAGGAAAGAGAGCCTGGAAGCCCTGGGGACCCCTCAGTCTGCAGCGGAACTGGGGGCTCAGTCGGAGACATCATAGCGATGCCTTTGGAAGGCGCACTTTGAATTTGTATAACACTCTTTTGTCTGAGGGCTTTCCTTCCCGTGGTCAGGGCATCCCTACAAGACAGGGTGGGCAGGAATTGCCCCTTTTTTTAAAGATAGAAAAATGTACACCCCCTCCCTGCCCCCACCAAGAGGCTCGATGGCTTGCCCAAATCATGGGCAGTGGGCAGGCAGGCTCTGCACCCAGGGATCCTGATAGCCAGGTCTACATTGTTTTCTGCAGATGTGGTCTTCCAAAAAGCATTTTTTGAAGCTTTATTTTTCTTTCAGAATTAAAGCAATCAAGATTACACTCTTATAGGTATATGTGATGGTGGAGGTCATGATAAAATACGGCCACCAGGCTGTGCTCTGCTGATCCAATTAAGATATCAGCTTTGGCTTCTCATTAGAGTTTTACAGTGTCCTGAGATAATTATTAAGATTTTTTATTGCAATATGTTTATAAAGATTTGACCTAGAAGCAAAAAGAGTTGATGCATGAAGTCAGAGGTGATACGGAGAGAAGCTCAGCAGAATAGCAAACAGCAGAGAAGCACTGCTCTTTCCCTTGCAAGCCATAAAACACAAGGCCTGAAAGAGCTATCCCACTGTGTCTACTAACACATTCTTGGCCTTCCGGAGGGAAGAGGCAGGTGCACGTAAAGGTCAACCCAGTAACAAGTCACTTTATGCACGTGGTTGAAAAACACACTCCAGGCCACCCAGCACCTGGCCATGGAGATCACTGTGGATAACCTGCAGGTGCCCTATTCACCACCCCAAGGAACTCAGAGTGTCAGGCAGGCCCAAGGAACTTCCATTCTGGGAAGCTCGCTTTTAAAGATAAGGTACCAACTCCTCCGCTATGCTTAATAGCTTCCTTCAATCTCATTCTCTTTACACTTAACTGGCACAGGGCCTGCTGCGCAGCAGGGAAGTCCTTTGAAGGCTGAAACCTGCTTCCAGCCCTGTGGGATGTCAGGCATCAGGGGAAGAAGCAGCAAGAAATGCTCTGGACAAAGCTTCCCCCAAAGCCAGCCTCCCCAGGGGCCAGACTCCAAGGGGAAAATCAACTATCAGGAACCATCTACTGCACCAGAGCTCTCTGTGCACCTCTGAGTGCAGTCACACACGTTCAAATGACAGATGTGCCATCAGAGGTGGACCAGGGAGGCTAGGGGTCCTGGGCTGCTCAGCACATCTTGCCCTGAACCAGAGATCTACAGGGCTGGCGGAGAAAGCAAGCATCCAAGGGCCACCTGTTCAGGAGCAAGGCACAATGACAGTACACCAGTGCTAATGGACCACTAGGGAAGAGAATGCACAGAACTGTCAGTTAGCAATTTAACCAAGAGAAGGTCAAAAAGCCTGAAGATCTGTACTACTAGGAGAAGGCCACAGTTCCCAAAGAAAGGACAGGATACTAAAACACCTACGCAGGTCAAGCAAACGGAGTATGAAAAAGCTAGACAGAGAGGGTGCCTATGAAATCCACATCACTCCACTGCTACATTATTCCTACAGCCCTGTGCAGGTTCAAACTGCACAAATGTGCAATGAAATACTTATGGTAAAACACACATTTCTTGCCTTCTTCTGGGTTTCAATACAAAACCTGATTTTTTTTTTTTTAAGAACAGTCAGTTCAATGTCTTCCCATTAAAAAAAAAAATCCCAAATTTTTATAATATTTTAGATGGTATTTTAGGAACAAAATGAAGTTTCTGTCCAAATATTTCAAGTTTTGACTACTCTGTAGCAAAAATAAGTGGATTAAAAATGTCTTTTCAAGGGCAATTGTATTACCTTGCAAATATAAGTGGATGTCTTAAGTAACTGTTCACTAGAAAAGGCCTAAGGATTAAAAAGGAACGAGAGAACTATTAAACTAGAAAGTGCCTTACCTTGAGAAGTTGAGAAAATGAACGTGTCGGGTGAATAAATAGGGCTGGTCGGCAGTACTTATATTTTTAATCAGTTCCATCTATTAAAAAAAGTACAAAATTAGCATATACAGGATCCGATTTATCAAGACAAATTAAGCTAAAGGTTATCTACCCAACTCCTTTTATTCTCCCACTTATTTCTTTTGGACCAGGGCCAAAGCAGCTGGGTTTTGTACAACATTTATGAACTTTTGCATAAGACTCCTTAGTGAATAAAATAGTGTGCCCCAATTTATGGTCCTGTCTTTAATTTAGTTGATTGCTACCATAAAAGCAATGTGACAGATTAAGTAATTTCAAAGGGATAAATATAATGAAATGCAAAAAAGGAGACTTTCTTTAATCTCCACCTTTAAAGTCACACCAAGAAAAGAGGTTACCCATTATCTTATATTTCTGATGATATTATTGAGAGTTACTGAAATACTCGAAACTATAAGGAAGATATCATGGGAAACACACAAACTCCCGAATGTCTTGGTTGTTGGTGGGTGGTCATCTGAATTATTTATTTGCAGTTACCAGCAAGGCAAAAAGCAGTTTATATTCATATAAACTAACTTTTATGGTCTTCTGGAACATGTCACAATACAGAAAATGTTTAGTAAAATTTGTTGGAAATTCCAAGCATTCTTAGGACTCCATGACTTCCTGATTTCAACTTTCCCCAGAATTTCTAACTAGCTCCATCAAAATGGACATGGGAATTTTCTAAGAAGCACAGAAAGATTGCTACTTTGGATGAACGTCAGACATGCAGTATTTCATATTTTACGAACTAGTTCCAGTTGAAAACTGGAAACAGAAGCAGGCATTCACAGGTTTAGCGCAGTAGTAAAGACAACAAAGTAAGAATCTGAACCTCCAGGTTTGTCTCAGA
The DNA here is from genome assembly GCA_004027875.1 of Aplodontia rufa. Taxonomy (NCBI): domain Eukaryota; kingdom Metazoa; phylum Chordata; class Mammalia; order Rodentia; family Aplodontiidae; genus Aplodontia; species Aplodontia rufa. The sequence goes on from PVKS010002129.1 coordinate 47,771, forward strand.
GGAGACAAAAACCCTGGGCTATCTTGTTCCTGCATGTCTAACACAGGGGTGACACAAGCGGACATGCTCGATAAATATTTGTTCAGTGAATTAACTCCAACTAGTATGTTTTATAAATTGCCACCCCAGGAACTCAGTGCCAAATCCTCTAATTAGTTATTCATGCTCACAATGATTATTTGAAGAAACGAAATTGAACTGTAAAAGAAAATGACTTGCAGTTCCTAAGCCCTGGGTTTCTGTTAGTCGTGGGCAGGCGTGGGTGAATAATGATTTGCCCTTCCCTGGGCTTGAGTGTAAAAGGAAATTGAATCCCGCCTCTTTATCTCCTGCTTATCCCCTACACACCCCCTGCATGAGCTTGTCTCTGGTAGTAAAATTTCCTGCATGGACACATTGTTCATTTTGAGTTTTGATGGATGGAACAACAGAATTAATGATTTGAAAGCATCATCATGGGTAATTTCTCTCTGAGGATGCTTGCCTAGAAAAATAACCCTTTCCTGTATATTTAATATGAAGATGACTCATGTTTTCATTTCTAGCTTATTTTTATTCATATATGTCTCTGCATATGGGAGAACCATATAAGAAAATCCCACTAGTAAGAAAAGTGGAAGAACAGGTCCAAAGAAACACCATTTTTTCCACATGCTCAACATTATATGACATTCTGTAAACACATGTCAATGAGTTAAATTTAATGTCAGAACAGCAATGGTTAGACTTTGAGAGCAGTGTCATGATACTCATAAAGCTATCAGTTTCACAAGGAAAAATGGATTAGCAGTGCAATGCAGAACTCCTTCAAGACATATCTTTAAACACAGACTAAAGGGACTAAGGCTCAAGTTCATTGCTTTAGAACAGTGAGGACAGAGGACATTTCTCTTTCGTAGAGTTTGTTAATGCATACCAAATAGTAAAATCACTTAGGATGTATCAAAAGCACTCGCTTAAGACATCAGGTTCAAGGTGTCCTTTGGCCTCCACAAATGCTAAGGTTTGATCACTTCTGGTGACAAGCAATGGCTCCTGACCTTTCTGCTGCCCATCATCTAAGGTCCCTCACCTGGGCCTCCTAGAGATGTCAGCAGTCCGCCTTGTCTCTTACGTGGTCTTATATAAATGGGGAGCATCAAGGCCATGATGGTACTACCTAAGATCACCCCAGAGACCACCTCTCCCATTCCCAGCTCACACAGGACCCCACCAGGCCTTTACTAAATTCCAGTTCATATATTCATGCAGCATTCACTGAGTCCTTTCTGAGTAGTAGAGATAAAGACTTAGATAAAGTGAGTGGAAAGACATAAGAGTGTGTCCAAATGGTGCTTTCAAGTCCACCACGGCCAGAACCACACTCTTCACCCTCACCTATCTTCACTAGCTATCCAGCCAATCCATCCAGACACTATGGTTCTGGTTAACGGTGCCCTCCACATCCACCTTTGTTCTGGGTCTTTCCTGGACTCTCATGTCCAATGAGTCATGTTAATTCTACCTACTAAGTCTCCCTCCGTTGGCTCTCAAAGTCAGACATGCTGTGGCCAGCCCAACTAGCTCCCTGTTATCTCTTCCTCACACCACAGCCTGACCACGTCCATGCTCAGGCTCAGGCCTCCTCTTCTAGAATGTTCTTCCAATTCTCTCTGAATTTTCCAATCCTAACCTCACTTTACATCTGGCTAAAATGCCTCCCTCCTCCGAGTAGCCCTTCTGGATCTCTGCTTTCATTCAACATTCACTGATCAACCGTGGCAGGCAGCATGCTGCCTGGGGTTGCAGCAATGGAGTTATAAGATTTGGTCTTGCTACAGGAAAAGTCCTGAGGGTGAGGTAGACAGTGGGCAGGCACAGTGGGTAGAAGGCCCAGGGGTGAGGTATCTATCCCTACCTGCAGATGGACAGGGACGGTTGCCCAGGAGGCATCCTCAGTGGACTCAAGGGAGTTAGCCAGCAAAGAAAGGACTCGAGGCCTTGTGCAGAGATTCAGCAGCAGACGAAAGGACAAGACAAGACATAAAATGGCATGGCTATTAAGAAGCTGCAGCAGGTCAGGGATGGGATCAGCAAGTAGTAGGTGTGACCAGAGAGGGTCATGGAAGGGGTTTTGACACTTATCCTCTGAACAATAGATAATCAATAAAGATTTATTTTGTATTTTTCCCGACCCAAGAGCAGGGTAAAAAATGTATAGAAGGATAAAGATTAGAGACGGGGCTCTACTCAGTGGTAGAGTGCTTGTCCTTAGCATGCATGCGGTCCTGGTTCCATCCCTAGCACAAATATGTCAAGGCTGGAAGCTCGGCTGGGAAGACGGCAGCAGCATCACAGGAACTTGCTGGAAATGCACATTCTCAGGTTCCCACCTTGACCTACTCAATCCGAAGGCCCCTCCTGCCACAATCTAACAAGCCCTCTGGGAGACGCTGAAGCAGAGCTCAGTGAAGGAAGATGGAGAGGCCGAGGGAGGGCTCAGGATGTAGGTGACTGAGCCTAGACCATCAGGTGGCAGAAAGCAAGGAGAAGAGGTGATCTCAGGGGCTTCTTCCTAGATTCCCCTGGCATAATGACACAGGGTGGGATCTAGCTGTGGAGATGGGGACAAAAAATTTGGCTACAGAAGCTGGGAGAAATTGGTCTGCTTTTGAATGTTACCCGGCTGGAAATGAAGCAGCCTTCTTTGTCCTTCCCCAGCACTGATCTGAGGAAGTTTTAGGACATGCTGCCTCCATGTAGCTGAGCTTGTGTGCTGGCTGTAAGGTAGCTTACTTTTCCCTGAGAAAGCCTGACCCAGGCTCCTGCACAGAATGTGTGCCCCATGAGCGTCTATAGAATAACACCTGCTTTAGAAGTACTTTCTTGAACTCAAGAAATGTAGTCAGAAGGCAGAATGATCTGTCACTCAGGCAATGAATTTGGCCCTTTCTGGGACAGAGCTATATGTCATTATCCTGGAGTCCAGCGGAGTTCACATTACCTTTGCATTACTCAGACATCACATCACCAAGCAAATGCCACCATCTGAGTGCTTTATGGGGGCCACACATTGTACCAAGAAGCTCCTGTACACATGCTGTCATTTAAGCCTTATGAGGACTTGATGTATTAATTATTACTATGCATAATTGCAGGCTAAGACACTGAGGCACAGAAAAGCTACACAGATTGCTTCAAGTCTCACCCACACAAAAAGGTGAAGCCAGGATTCAAATTCAAGTCTGTTAAATCCCAAAGCCCTGCTCTTATCACGGTACTGTGATCTATCTGCTACAGGGCTATTATTTGATCTGTATAGAACCTTTGAAAGGAAGCAAGGGGTAGGTTAGCACAATACCACCAGAGAATAAAGGGGGTTTACTGGATATCAATTTCCTACCTTTCACGAGATGTGCTGAATTACTAAAAGCCGTAACTGGTGGGAAAGCTTTAAGAAATAAAAATACGTTAGAGAGAATATTTCCTAAAAGTTCTCGTGTGGGAAAAAAGTATATCATAGTAAGAACAGGTATGCGTTAAATAATTTAAGATAACTAGGCAATGGAATGTATCTAAAGGAAGAAGTGACATTTCAGCGTATCTGCAGTTGAGATGTAATTGAAATGAAAAGGGAAATGGGAAGAACTAATTCATCGCGTATAAACTGGGTTTATATTGCAGAAGATACGCCAGGAAGCAGTTTCTCATCTCTGCTTTCAATCTCTGGCTGCGACGGTAGAGCAGAGGACGTTTACCTGCAGTTCTAGAAAACACAGTAAAAGGCTCTGCTCTTGACTTCTTAGAACCTGCTTGTCAGCAGTGAGGATATTCAAGCCTCCAACCCTAGGTTGGTCTGAATCCTCTGTCACTCAGGAGCAACTGAAACCCTATGATCTCGTAAGGCATCTTCAGTCAAAGAAAAGGATAGACTTGGCTCTTTATTTTTTTCTTAAAACATCAAAGCAAAAAAAACAGTAGTTCAGAGAACTTCAGAGGCTGGAAGGACGGCTAGCAGGTTACCTGTCCCTCTTCCTGGGGTACAGGGAAGCCCTCCCAGGTCTCCCTACCTTTCTCTGAGGGCTGGGTAATAAATGCCTGCAATGAAGAAGTATTCCACCAGGGGGAGCAGTGGCAAGAGCTGGGCAAAGAGGCTGGATCTGTACTGCTGAGAAAATCAGTCTCAGGGACACAGAGGAGAAACTTTTTTTTTTTTTTGGGGGGGGGGTCTTGTTTCTATTTCTTTTTTGTTCCCTTTCTTCCCACAAAGTTTCCCTTAGAGGGCTCAGATTTGTCTATAGGACTCCAAGACACAAGACCCTGTTTTGAGGGCTTGTGGGGGCAGTCACATCTCTCAGGCAGGTAGACTTTCCATCTGTGAAGTCAGGAAGCTCTGAGAGTCATTCTAAGAAGGACTTTTGTGTTCCTGGGATAAACGTTCTGGCTTCTGAGGAGACAGAGCTTCATATGGTTTCAGGGAAACCTGATGTCTTCAGAGTCTGAGAGATTCTCAGGTGACGGAGAAATCTTCCTTGCTCAGTGGAGGACTCACTTTAATAAAGGAAAACTTATAATAATTCAAGCCTTTCATGCCGAGATTCTTCACTAAAGTTGTGCATGAAGATATGTCTGCTCAGGATTTTTTTCCACCAGAGATACAAAAACCTGGGCTCTCGCCAGCAAGCCCACCTCCACATTCTGCAGTGGGGTGGCTGACATAAACTGTGAATAGAATACACACGGGCTCCCCAGAGGACACGGATGCCCATCTGGTTAAGAACTACTTCTTAGAGGATGTCTACTGAAAAACACTCTGACTCTCTTCTTCTTTAAAAAGAGAGGAGCAGAGAGAGAGAGAGAAGCAATTTTACTTAGTTTTCCATCTGGTTTTTATTGCTGCAACACTTAGTTGTGTATGCAGTGCTGGGGTTCGAACCTGGGTACTTGTGAACGCTAGGTATGCACTGTAATCACTAAGCCACTGCTCCAGCCCAGCATTCTGACTCTTAAATGCAGCATTTAAAGTTCTCTGGGACTTGACCCTGGTTTGCTTTCAAGTCCTGTTCTTCCACATTCCTCCTGATTTAGGTTCTATTTTAATCATTTTCCTGTACATCCTTATCTTTCCTATAAAATGGGGTGATGATACTTTCCTAATAATACTCTTCAAGGATTAGCACTCAGGCACACTAACATCCGGTGTGGTGTCGGCTGCTAATTATCCAGCATGAGCAGCTGGTCCTCAATAAATATCCAAGCAGACAGAGCACACAGTGGAGGAATCTGCCTCCGAAATCAACGAGTAAAGCCAGGTGCAGTGGTGCACACCTGTAATTCTAGTGGCTCAGCAGGAGGATTGCAAGTTCAAGGCCAGCCTCAGCAACTTAGCCAGATTCTGTCTCAAGATAAAAATTTAAAAAAAGAGCTGGGGATGCGGGTCAGTGGTTAAGCACCCCTAGTACCAAAAAAAAGATTGAGTAAAGCTTCTCAATTAAACAGAGGTCTGAGGACCTCGCCTTAGAGAAGCTTCGGAGCAATTCCTCTGGCCTCTATACTTTTCCCAAATTTATTGCTTCTTTAGTTAGGTATGACTTTTTTTTTTTAAAAGTCTCACTGCTTTATAGTCACAGTTCAGACTTGTAACTTGTAGAGGGTGAGACAGCAGGAGGGACTTTTAAAACTATAAAGGAATTCTGTGTTGTTCTGGTTTTGACCACGAAGCTAATACAAGCTAGAGTATATGGGCACAGGATCGCTCCCTCTCCCATCCTTAAATACTTTTCAAGATTGAGATCATTTTGAACAGCTGTTGAATAGACTCAGAGCAGACGTGAGGTTTATAGCGAAATTGCTGCTTTACTGGTGCAACGGATGGAGGGATGTACATTAGTCCAGCATTTCCTAAACGGCGGATAGAAATTCTGGGGGTTGTCGAGGACAGTCACAATATCCATGGAATCCCCCGACCCAAGAGGACTGGGAAATACTAGGTGAAATCCAGTTACACAGATCTTTCTTTGTTTTTAATTCCCAGTCTTTAGAGTTGGAATAATGGTCGTGACCATTCTAAAGGGAGACAAGGCATACATCATTTCCCAGATTTATTGAACCATGGAATTTTCTTTCCTTCTTTTTTTCCCATTGTTTTAGTGAAATGCTGACAGGAGGATTTTGACAGGACTTCTTAACCCTGGCTGCATCATAGAATCTCTTGTGGCACTTCATTAAAAAAATGTTTTCTGGACTGTGCCCCAGAAACTTTAGGAGAAGGACCATTTTATTTTTTGTAGCTCTGAGTTTTAAAAAGTTCTACTGGAAATTCTACTGGGCAGACAACTACTGTATTAAGAGAATGGCTTCTCGATTCGGAAGAGCCCAGGTTCAAGTCTCTGCCACAGTAGTCACTACAATATATTACTTTTGGAAAGCAACTTAATAAAATCATCTTAGTTTTCTCATCCATGAAATATGGAATCACACATACCTGTGAATATATTTTTTTTGGTCCCAAAGAGTTAAAGGAAGTAATGAAGTAAAACACTTAGCATGTAGTGGGCATTGTTTTCAATTTGTCATCTTCAGAAGATTCAACAGAAATACAAATAGTAAAATTATTTGCTTTCTCAATCTTTTTGGCTTTACGCCAACAACTTTCACCCTTCTCTAATAGCAATGAAATAATGGTGGATTCCTAGGCCTGTGATACGCCAACGGCCTTCTGACTTTCATTGTATTTAGAGCAAATTCTTGAAACACAGCGTCAGACCATTAGCAAAGATGGCTACGAGGATTTTTCACAATCAGACCCCAGGTCTTGTGGAAAAAAACTTCCCTCTCTTTCGAACTGTATAAAATCTCCAGCTTCCAAGAGATCATCCAGCCCAGTCCAAGAAACTGAAATCTGGGTTTAGGCCACAAATGAAATGGTGTCGTCATGGGTTTGCATTTTACTCTGTGCAGGGGTCCAACATTTGGTGGGCAGCAGTTCCATGCTCTTCTGCTGAGGATTTATTCAAAATATGAACTTCAAAGGTGCTTCTATTTCTACAAAAGCAGATGTAAGGAGATTTTTATAGGCACCCTAACATTTGGTATCTTCATGCTCCCTTTCCTTCTTAACAATCCCTTCAGTGCCTTGGTCTGTTAAATAGATTTTTAACATTTAGTACTGACGATGTGTGTGTGTGGGTGTGTGTGCATGCGTGTACACATGCACGTGTGCATGCACGCACATGTGCATGTCTGTTGGTCTGTGATGCAGCAACCCTCCACAGGGAAATGTATGTGTGAATTTGACTCTGGCCCAGAGAAATGCCTTTGTATTGGAATGAAATGCTATATATAATTCCAGTCTTATAAATGGACTCCATTCCAACATTCGTTTCTAAGCGAGTAGCTTGCAACTTGGAACACGTTTCTCACAAAAGCAATGTTCTGCAGGGTGGACAGAGTCACGGGCCAGCCCACAAGAACCTCTGTGATTCCACTGCACCTGAAGCAGAATTGCTAATATTATTATTATTATTATTTTAGAGAACAGTGTTTCCATGGGAACAAATTTTCAGAGTTTCTACTGTTTAAGGGTGAGAACCACTGACTGTAAAACTTTTAACAGTCTCCTAAATCACTTCCCCCTTATTCCTTTAATAAATTCCCAAGAAGAGGAGCTATTCATTGCACAAATTATTTCTTGAATACATTAAGTTAAAATAATATTTCTTTCTCTACTTGTTTTATGAACTTTGAAACTTTAGTAAAAGGGCTCACAGACAAGAACAGGTTTCTCTAAATATTACTGAAGTACTTCAGGCTTGGGTTTCTCATCAGTGTCATTATGATTGTTTGTATATCAAAACTGTATATTTGTGTTTTTCTTACTGTATTTTGGATTTCTTTGGATTTTTAAAAATTGACCTTATAATTTAATAGGAATCTGCAATAACTAAGTAATAAAATATAGTCTAGGTCACACTGACCACGGGAATCAAAAGTGTTTCAGCTACATAGTACACAGATTATGCTAGGAGTTGTATAAATATATCACAGAAACACAGGGCTGGAAAGAACCTAAAAAGATTGTCTAGTCTGTTCCCTGGCTTCCAGACAAGCCAACCATTCCAAACAGATGAGAGCTAACCTATATTTTAGAGAAGGATGACTGTCTTTAACCCTTTCAGGACCTAACAATCTAGACACTGTTAGGAAATTATTGCTAATTTTTCATCTTAATTATTACATGCATGAATACAACTGGACTTTACCTTCTCAGGCTTAAAACAGGAAACAAGGTGGTTTTGTCTGTGTAAACTCCCATGGCGTAATTAGATAATGTACTTTATGTTCTCTCCTTTAGAACATTCTGAACACCCCAGTGTCTAATTCTTCAGTCACCTTGGCCTTATACTCTCGTGGTGGTTTGCACCCTCTTCAATAGCGAGACCCTCAGTCTAGCCACTCCATCTTAACAGGCATTTGAGAACAAGGTATGGTTTCTACACGTAAGAATATTTAAGAAGACTCCAATATGCAAGTCCTAAGACTTGGACCCTAAAGGAAACCAAATTGAATAATCGTAGTAAAATGACAATAGCAGAGCCTATTTATTTATAGTTACTTTCTTTTGGGTAGTTAAAAGGCATAACCAGCCTAATCACATTAGCTCTTCATTCAAACAAGGAAATCAAAGAGAATCTATTCCTATTAAAGTTGTACATAAAATGTGGTATCTTTATTTTTTAGTTATTCATTTTTAAACAGAGAGAGAGAGTCAATTTTATTTTTTCTCTTGTTTTTTTTTTCCTCCACTTTGTTGTGTATGTGGTGCTGGGGATTGAACCTGGGTCCTCACGCATGCCAGGCAAGCACTCTACTGCTGAGCCACAGCTTCAGCCTAAATATGATGTCTTTAAATGCTGACTTTTTTTCCCCCTATGGAGAATCAACTACAGAACCTCCAAGAGGCAACCTCAAAGTATTTTTTGTTCATTGGTAATGACTATACCCTATTGGTATTGACGATGACTATTTAAACTTAATAGTTAGAGACTCTTTCATGGAAGTTTTCAAAGGAATTGGCATTTCCATCTGTGCAAGACATGGATCATACTGGCTTTAGAGCAATCACTGTTGTCTTACAACAGTCCTACCTCCCCCAAAATAAAAGAGAAAGGTGTGATTAGTCAGCTAGGACGGAGTTCCCTCTGTGGGGCTCTGGGTGCCTCCAAGGTGAGGACCATGTCTGCCGAAGGGTGCCTGGGTGGAGGCCTTCACCACCAACCCGACAGTAGACCTCATGGTTTGCTTATGCCCACACTCCCATGCCCCTTGCTGGGTGGATGCTCACTCTGTGTTTCTCAGGGGACAGAGGCAACTTTTGAAGACCACGTTGGGACACTTGGCCCTCGTAAAATGACACTAAGAACACAACGCCTGGCTTTTCTGCACCTCTGTGGAGCAAGTCACCCTACCTCTGTACAGGTTTACAAAGCAGAATCAGCCTTCACAGCTCCCTTGTGGAGGAAATCACTCCTACCCCCACACTTGTCCCCTTGTGTGGCTCAGCCACACTAGGGCAAAACTGATCCTGCCAAGTGGGGGAATCCTTTTGCTATCATTGACTACTCCGAATGCAGGTTTTGAAGCCTAAGATCCTCTGAGCTTTCTACATCAGAAAACTCATGATACCTATCAACAAATCAAATTCCTAGCTCAAAGAAATGTATTTTTTTTTTTTTTACTATACTTATAAACATTGAGGATAGTGGTAAGCAAATTCAGAGGAAGAAATGATAAAGAAAAATTTCCCATTTTGGCCATGAGTGTTCCAGCATTACTTACAGCTGTGTAAGTTTGAGATGTATGCATTGCTAATTTTAGTTAAATAGACAATTACCAGTGTACACAGTTCTTCCTTGATCCTATGAAGAAAGCATCGTTTCAGAGAGACTTCCAGATTTTGGATTTCCTACACAAGTCTTAAATTTTCTTCTGCACTTTGGCAGAAGTACAGCATGAAATTGGAGCTCTGGTATTAATCTGCAGGAGTTTGAAGGACATCCTGAGAGACACCCACTAGTTCCACAAATGAATGGAAGCAAAATACAATTCAACAAGGGGAAAGTCAACTTACTTGTTCATTTTTTGTAAGCCTGGTTTTGTTGTGAATGTCCGATGTGACCAAATTGAATCCATGCTTCTCTGACAAGATTCTCAGAAGCAAGACCACGGTGCGGCTGCCACATTTGCCCACCCTGTTGTACACCACCTGGCTGGGGAAAGGCAGTACCTGGGAGGAGAACGAGAGAACAAATGTGAGCCTGGATGGAAACACTTGCCGCTCTTCCCTCAACTGCGGAGTGAAGCACGCTGGATAAATCTGAACGAGAAGAGCCCACGTCAAGTGAGCGTGAGCAGAAGCAATGAAGTGTGAAGACACACATCCTCACAAAATAGCTTCAGAGAGGGCTGGAGAGGTGGCTCAGCGCTAGAGCGCCTGCCTGCCGTGCGCGACAACCCAGGTTCGATACCTACATACGCAACGAAATGGAGGAAAAACAAAAACCAGATGAAAAAAAAATTTTTTTAAACTGATGCTCTCTCACTCACTCTTTCTCTCTTTAAAACAAAATAGCTTCAGAGAGAAATGCTCTATCTGCACTGATAAGTACTTAATCCTGGTCAAATTTCATGCAGTCTACAAATTGCTTATGACTCTTCTCTTGTTTCTTCAAAATAACAACCGATATAAACACATAGTTTAACAAAAATATTTTTTCAAGTCCTATTTTATTAGAACAACTTAATTTGTACAGTGATCGAAGAAAAAATATAGTAATGTTGAAAGTTGAGGTATAATTCACATACTGTAAAAATTCAGCTTTGTAAAGTGTACGGTCCGGAGGGTTTGTAGTATGTTCACTAAACTATGCAATCATCACCACTATCTAATCTCAGAACATTCTCGTCAACACCAAAGAACCCCTGTACCTCTCAGGAAGCACTTTCCATTTTCCCCACTATCCTGGAAACCATTTACCTATTTTCTGTCTCATGGAATTGCCTACAGGATTATGGACGATCATGAATGAAATCATAAAATATCCAGCCTTTTGTGTCTGGCTTATACTTAGTGGAATGTCTCCTAGGTTCATCCATGTTGTAGTATGAATCGAATCGATACCTCATTCTTTTTTATGGCTATTACACTGCATGAATGTACTTGTTTATACATTCATCAGTTGATGGACATGGGAATTAAGTCTCCATTTTTGGTATAATGAGTAATACCATTATGAACCAATGAGTCTCCCTTTTTGATATAATGAGTAATACTGCTATGAACATTTGTGTACGAGTTTTTGTGTGGACATATGTTTTCAGTTCTCTTGTGTATATACCTAGAAATGGGGCTGCTGGATCTATGGTAACCCAATGTTTAATTTCTTGAGGAACTGCCAAACTGTTTTCAGTACAGCTGCACTGTTTTATATTCCCATCAGCAACATAAGAGAGTTCCAGTTTTTTCCACATCCTTGCCAACACTTGTTATTGCCTGATTTTTTAAAAATTTTTATTACAGACATCCTAGTGGGTATGACATGGTATCTTATGTGGTTTTGATTTGCATTTCTCTGGTGACTAATGATGTTCGGCATCTTTTCATGTGTTATTTGGCCACTGTGTATTTTCTTTGGAGAAATGAGTGTTTACATTTTTTCCTCATTATAAAATTAGGTTGTATTTTCATTGCCACAGTTTAAGAGTTTGACATTTATATATATATATATTTGAGCTTGCAAATAAATTATGTGCAAGTATTTTCTTATATAACGTGGGTTGTGTTTTCACTTTCTTGATGTGAAATGTCCGTAGAAGCACAAAAGGTTTTAAATTTCTCTAATTTAAGATCCAGTTTGTCTAATTTTCCTCGGGTTGCTTGTGCTTTGATGTCAGATATAAGATTGCCTGATCCAAGATCACAAAGATACATACCTAGTTTTCTCCCAAGAGTTTTATAGCTGTTAGTAATACCACTTGGAGTTAATTTTGTGTGTGGTGTGAGACAATAGTCTAACTTCATTCCTCTGCATATGTCTATCAATCTGTTGAAAAGATTATTTTTTCTTCATTTAACTGCTTGGCACCCTCATCAAAAATCCACTAACCATAAATACACAGGCTATTTCTAGACTCTTAGTTCTAGTCTGTTGATCTGTATGTTTATCCTTATGCCAGTACCACACAGTCTTAATTACAATAAATTCATTATAAGTTTTGAAATTAGGAAGGGTGAGCTCATCCACCATTGTTCTTGATTGTTGAAGATTATTTTGGCCACTCTGGGCCCCTTGCATTTCTATGGGATTTTATGATCGGCTTGTCAACTTCTGTAAAAGAGGCCCTTGGAATTTGGATGGGATTGCAATCAACGTGTGGATGAATTTGGGGACTGTCACCATCTTAACTATACTGAGTCCTTGTCCTCCATCCTTCTACTCCTCTGATTCTCCTTTAATTTGCTATGCTAACGCTTTACAGATTTCAGTGTGCAAGCCCTTGTACATTTTGGACTCCATTTAAAAATATGTTCTTTTTGATGCTATTATAAAAGGAATCATTTCCTTAATTTTATTTTTGGATTACTTATCCATTTTACTGGAATACAATTCATCTTTGCATATTGACCTTTATTCTGAAGTGTTACCAAACTCATTTATTAGTCCTTACAGATTTTGCACGTGTGTGTATGTAGATTCTTTAGGATTTTCTATATACAAGATCATGTCATCTGCAAATGGAGGCAGTTTTACTTCTTCCATTCCAATATGGATCCCTTTCACTTCTTTTTCTTTCCTAATTGTCCAGTGATGAAGATTTTGATAGACTATAGAAGCTATTATGAAAAGCATTTATGTTTTTATATTTATGTCCCTAATAAAAATATTGTTTCCACTTTGAATGCTCAGCATTGAGCAACAACTGACAAATGATGGATAATGAAAGGACTCCTTTTGTCAGGACACATCCATAACAGCAGATTAGAAGAGGTCTCAAAGTTAATGAATATAGTAAGTATGCTCAAAACTTGTCTACAATATGCAATTCGAATTTTTACCTTGTAAGTATAGGTTAACTTATTTTCCTGCGGTATCTTACATGCAGAGTAGCATTTCATAACTTTGGAAAGGATCACTGGTGTAAAAGATTATATCTATATTGCACCTGGCAACCAGTCAGGTGCCATTTCAGTGTAATTCCTCCACCATGTTATTTCTCCTTATGAGCAGCACTATGTTTCTTTAGGGCCAGTCAGCAGCTTCTCTGATGCGTCCTCACAGTGCCTAGAATGTGACTTGTAACAGAGTCTCCTGAGACAACGATTGGGTCTCTGCTGCTCTGAGGGACTAGCTCTAACACACAATGATTCTGCCAAAACATGAAACCAAGATAATCTTCAAACTACTGCTGATCTTTCTAAGCAAATGCTAATCAAAGTCATCAGGGTAAGAAGATGGTCATGGCAATAGGTCACTTTTACTAATGATTTGGTCAGTGAGTCCCCCAAAAGTCTGCTCTGCAACACATATGGCAACTCAGAGAGTCAGAGAAATCTATCATGGTCACAGTTAAGAGTTTGACCCAGGGAGGGCTTCATGCTTAATGTAAAGATTTTAATTGACTTGGACTTTTCATTACCGAAGTGGGGGTGTATAGACTATAGTTAAGACAGTGCTGCCAACACAAAAAAAATTTGAATTCCCACAGAAATACACAGCTCAACAGCTGGGTCCATTGCATTCATCCCTGTGAACATTGAGGAAGAGTTGTTACTGGTGGATGGATAACCTAGAAGATGTGAGCTTCCACATACGGAAGTACTTTATTCCAATAGAGCCGGCATGTCTTAGGAGGTTTAATGAAGGACTGGGGTGCTCACCTAGAAACCTTAGGTGAAAATACCATTTATATCTCCCTACTTCCTTTTGCTAATAACCAAAAATGTTATTTACCTTAAAGTTATTGGTTAGTTTTTAAAAGTGTTAATTCCAAGTCCTTCATTAGTCTTATCTGTATAACCAAATAGTGGTTATAAATGTTGATTATTTAACAAATATAAATATTGGTTGTTATACAAGGACAAAAATCCCAGGGTCAAACCCGCAGCTGTATCTACAATAGTAGAAGAGAAAGGAGAGCAGATGGCCCCCGCTGTTCCCCATTTCCACGGATACACAGCTGCGTGGCATGGACTTATTAGAGCGGTGGAAGTCGTGGAAGGTGCTGTCACCTAAGGTTTCTGGATGAACAAGTGAGGTTGGTTCAGCCCTGCTCTTGGTGGAAATGGAGATTTGTTTGTGAAGGGAGGCTTTAATAATCACTGTCATTGGGGCTGGAGCAGTGGCTCAGTGGTCACGGCGCTTGCTTGGCATGTGCAAGGACACGAGTTCGAACCCCAGCACCACATACGCAACAAAGTGTTGGAGCAATGAAGATCACATGAAAAACTACAGAGATTGACTCTTTCGCTCTCTCTCTAAAATAAAAAGAAGATGAAAGAAGAATCACTGTCATTTATTCCTCTTCTTCACAGTGTACTCCCTGGAAAGGTTATGGAAAACGGACAGGCTTTTGTGAGAGGTGACACCATCCTACCCTGTACTGTGTGCACCCTTTTCATTCTTGTTCACGCTCCTGGGTCAAACAGCCTCACGGCTTTCACTCCAGCTGTGATGTTCTCCAAGAGTTCTGAATGATTTAAGCATTGCTAATGACATCCACATGTCCCTCCTGGGTGCCCCTCCACTTCCCTGCAGACTAGAGATTCACAGAACAGTGGGGCTGAGGCCTGGAAACTACGCAGAATAACCCACCCACTCCACTCTGGCACTGTCACTCTCTGTCCCCCTCCCTGCTCCAATGCTCCAATCTGTGTTGCACTTGCCCAGAACTATGCTATGTCACTTCACCCTCCCCAACCCCCTGTGAAGTAGATACTATGATTATATTTATACAAATAAACCAAGGCCCAGAGAGATCATCTGGCACTTCCAAGGTGACAAAGCTCAAGAGGAGCATGCAACTGAAGCCCAGCTCTCTGCTGTTCTGGCCTCTAGGACACTCACCTCTGGTTTTTGTTTTTTCTCCACTTTGTTGGGTATGTGGTGCTGGGGCTTGAACCCGGGAACTCACACATGCCAGGCAAGTGCTCTACTGCTGAGCCAATGCTCCAGCACCTAGGAGGGCCCTAACACACAGTGAAATCACATGGTGAGAGGGACTTTCGGTAGGACTCCTGTGACAGAGGCACTATTTCCTGTCTGTGTTTTGTATGTATCCAACCTCATTAGTCAGCTATCACCACTAGTATTGTCAGCCATTACTCAGCCATTACCTGAGTCCCCGGAAATCCTAAGTGGAACTGACAAAAGCCCATTAGCCTCTCTCCACATCCCAAGGACTCAGTCTTGCGAGCTAATGTAAGCCCAGAGTGTCAGTGCCAGTAATGAAAGAAGAAGGTGGCAAGATGGGCCACCACTAGAGTCCTGCCCCCAGCGATATCCTGGGCAGTCACAGTTCACAGTCACTTGGGGTACTGTGAACCCACCAGAAAAGGGAAAACACTGGAAGCCGCAACTTGTATGGAAATGCAAGTGAAAGAAGAAGTAAACTTGGATCGCCTTGGAAGCCAAGCACCTTCAAATGGTCAACTCGATGACCTTGAAAAGATATTGACCTAGAATTCCCATTTCCTTAAACAGGCATCTGCCAACTGTCAGGTAGGGCACTATGCCCCCCACTTACAGGACCCCATTGTGATTTGCACACAGATTCCGAATCCTCACTCTTTCTCTGAGTCCTGAGAACAGAAGTACACACCAGCAGGCTTCATCAGCCCCACCCCGAATGATTCTTCATTCTTGGCAATTATGATTATATGCATGTTATGTCTGTGGTTTCTATTTTATGGCCAATTTGTAAAAGTAAAGGGGCCTCCAAAATATTCCACTCTATGAATTCTATATTTTAATGCTGCCTGCTTGTAAGTTCTGCAAATGCCACAAATCCCCAGAGTGTGACAGGCTTGTGTGGAGCGTGCCAAATAAATAGAAGTCCTTCCAAAATCCCAAGCACAGCAGTAACTACCACCAGATGACAGCCACAAGTTCAACGGCTTCACCCCCATTTGAAGTGAGTAGGGGTGAAAGACTTTCTAGGCAAGAAGTGAATTTGGTCTCCATCAGAACTGTCCTGGTCTGTGACTACGGGACTCCTCCAGGGACTGATATTGTTGGAATATTTAATGTTGCATCAATGTTGCATCTAAGAGTCTGCAAAAAATGATGATTAATATAGTACATTACAGGCCATGGTTTTCAAATAGGTGTATATTCAAATCCCTTGTGGGAAAGTAGAAATGCAGATTTCTGGGCGCTCTACTAAGACTAACTGAATCAGACAGCTTGGATGAGGGTGAGGAATCTGTCTAAACACCTCTCGGAAAGCCTCTGCTTACCAGGAAACGCTGTTGCTGAGAACCCCCAGATTTCCGTGTTCCATGGCTGAGTGGTTTCCTGGGGCCTTCTGGGGGATGAATGGGGTGCCTGCATGATCCCCAAAGGGTCTTGGGAATCGTATGTTTGGGTGTGCTGGTGGCCTTCCCGGAGTTGACAGTCATGATTGACCTGATCATCTGTTCCACTACAGGGAGCTCCTACTCACCTGGACTGGCTCCAGAACAGGTGTGCTGCTCAACTGAATGCGTTAGACTAAATGAAATCCATAGGAAACATTGTCAAAGCAAGTGACCCTCAGCACTGACATTACACTGGGTGGGAATTGGCTTTCCTTGATGAATAAAACCGCACTTGGTTTCCAGCACCTGCCTTTCACATTCATTCACACTAACAGCCAGGCTTTTGCAAGACCCCCGTTCAGGTCTCCTTCTCACTGTCCACAGGATACAGAGCCGATCAAGGCCACTCAGCCTGTCCTCATTTTACAATTTCCCAGGATGCTGTGGTGGCTAGGAGGTGGTCACTTCACACGTGAGACTCAGTTTCCTTATCTGTAAAAGGGGAGGGTTGGATTAGAACCCAATAAATGCTATTCTCTTTTGAAGGTAATAAATTACTAATTTTAATCTGTAATTTTTTTAGGGGTATATGATTATAAATAATAGTTGGGTCCCTGCAAACTCATGGAAGCATGGAAATCCTCCCACCCTCCCTCTCCTCTCCCCTTCTCCTTTTTCTGCTCTATTAGGCTTCCTTTTGCTCATCTAACGATTTATATTTGATTGGTTCTTTATCCTACCTTTCCCTCCCCCTTTCCTTTATTTTACTCTAGCTTCCACCTTCGAGAGAAAACATCTGGCCATTGAGTTTCACAGTTTGGCTAATTTCACTTAGAATGATAGTCTTCACTTCATTCATTTACTGGAAAATACCATAATTTCATTTTTTAATAGCTGATTAGAGTTGCAACATATGCCACAATTTTTAAAAATTTTTTATTAAAGAGTTGAGTTATTATACAATCTTGATCACTGCTATTCTGTCTGGAATGAGATGAAATTTTAATGTAGTTTTGATTTGCATTTCCTTGTATAATCTACTTTTACCAAGATACAGGCCGGAAATACTTTTTAAATGAAAACTAAATTTTACTGTATTTCCTTATGAAATGTATTCATAAAAGAAATACAAAAATCTAGAAATTGCAGTACTCTGTGCTGATAGAAGGGCTCCAGTTTTGTGGGCGTGCACAGTTCTATTTTGAAACCTTAGGCAATTCTGTAGCTGTCCTGATCTTGTTTGGGCTTGTCCTATAATAAATCCACCTCTGTCTTTCATCTTGTTTTTAATCACTTCAACCTCCCTGTTTTTAAGATCATCACTGAAGCCTCCCAGAATTTAGCACTGACCCTCTCTGGCCTTGCTCATTAAGCCATCCTGTCCTCTGCCACATACATTTCTGTATTCTAATCACCAACATCTCTCCTGCTTGCAGGGCTCCATTCCTCCATTCTGGAGGAGAAAACTCACAGGACCCATTTAATAAATTTCTCTTTTTTCTTTTCTTTTTTTTTTAAAGACAGGGATAGTGAGAGAGAGAGAGAGAGAGAGAGAGAGAGAATTTTATTGAGTTTTTCACATGGCTTTCATTGCTCCGAGACTTCGCTGCGTACGTGGGTGCTGGGTTTGAACCCGTGTACTGGCTCATGCCAGGCAAGTGCCGCAACCATCAAGCCACTGCTCCAGCCCAAGAAATTTCTTTTCCCTTACTGCAATGCACCTGCAGAAAAAATTCTTCCTATCCACAGCTCTCCAATGACATCCTTGCATTCTTCTAATTATTCTGAACCCAGCTTCTCCCAGACGCGGTGCCAAATCTGAACGCCACGCTTTCTCCTTTTTCCCTGCTTCTACTTGAAGCAGTCTGATGCTATCTACAGAAAGATAAGTATAGTCACAAATCCTTTACAAGGGCATCTGGGTCTATCCCTTACATGCACAGCAGATAATTAATACAGTATTTGTCTTTTAATAGGTTGAAAATACTACTGAGTGGTGTTTTGTAACCAATGTGGTCACACTGATCATTATAAAGTATGGTTTTTTGGTTGTTTCCTAAAACTAAAAAGCAAGCCTACCATTTTTTTCTTGACACTCATTATATATTGAAACCCTTGATTTGCAGTGTTATATAAGGAAACATATGGTGAAGTAGAAGTTCCCCAGATGACTCTGGCATCTCCTTTGGCTTCAAGTAGTTGAGTGACCTTGAGCAGCTTCTGTGGGCCAAGATTTCCTCAAGTCCTTTCCATGTCCCAGCATGTTAAGAGATGGCCACACACTACTTATAGGTACTCAGGGACAGTCTGAATAGCACATTGCAGGAGCACATATGGCACTCTGACCTGATGTCCTTGTCTCCAACATGCACAGCATCATTGTGCTATTCCTAGGAATAGCCTGTGCACTGTACCACAATCCTCAGACAAGGAATTTCACAAGGAGCCGGATGTCATTTTTTTTGGATGTGACGACTGAGTAGCAATGGTCAGAGCTTTGAATAATTCTTCAGGGGAAAAATAAAGACTTCCGGTTTGATGAAAAACTCAAATCTCAGGTGACACTGGGTACATGCTGTCAAGGCCATGGACAAGAAGATGGATGTTTCCAAACTTGGGACAAATGTGAAGAGATCTTCATATTAGGAAAAGGCAGATTCTCCTTTAATTCCACATCATTCTTTCTTTCTTTCTTTTTTTTGAAGAGAGAGGGACAGTGAGAGAGAGAGAGGGAGAAAGAGAGTACCAATTTTAGTTTTAGTCCCTCATGTGGCCCTCGTTGCTCCAACACTTTGTTGTGCACATGGTGCTGGGGTTTGAACTTTCATCCCTGCACATGCCAGGCAAGCGCCAAAACCACTGAGTCACCGCTCCAACCCTCCACACCATTCTTGAGGCTTCTCTCCTTGCTTAGTGCAGAAGTCACAGACAAAAAAATTTAATAACTGAGTATCTCATTACAACAGAAAGTTAATTTTAAAAATTCAAACCTCAGTGGAGGGGAGAGGGAGGAGGGAGGGGAGACAGTGGAGAGGGAAAAGGGGGTTATAAATACTGTATGGTATACTTTGCACACCTGAGATGCTGAATAGTTCCCATGCAAGCATTTAAATCAGGAAAAATGAAAAAAATGTAAATATATTTACATGTGTATTTACATATGTATGTAAGTAATTGGGGGAAGATTAGTGCAGATAAGAAACTGGAAGAAAAGGAGAAGATGGGGGTAAGTGTTGGGGACGGAATCAGACCAAATTATATTGTTATAATGTGTGCATGTATGAATGTGTAACAACAAATCCAATATGTAGAACTATTAATGCACCAATAAAAAAATCAAAGAAAAAATAAAATAAAATTCAACCTCAGGTCAGACCATAGGAAACTGCGTCCATGCAGTACTCAGAGAACTAAAGGCCACATGCCACATCTAAGAAACAAACGTGAGCAGCAGCCACTCTGGAAAACAGTGTGGAGACTCCTCAAAAACTTAGGGTTGGATCCACCATACGACCCAGCTATCCCTCTCCTGGGTATTTTTCCAGGGGATTTAGAATCAGCACATTATAACAACACAGCAAAATCTATGTTCATAGCAGCTCAATTTACAATAGCTAAGTTATGGAACCAACCCAGATGCCCCCTCTCCCTGCTGGCTGAATGGATCCCAAAGTTCTGGTATATATATATATATATATATATATATATATATATATATATATATATATATATACAATGGAGTTCTACTCAGCTATTAGAAGCAATGATATTGCATCTATTGAAGGTAAATGTATGGCACTGGAAGAAACCATGCTGAGCAAAGTTAGCCAAACCCAGAGAATCAAGGGCCAATCATTTTCCCTCATTTGTGGAACTAAACCCAGGCTTGAGGGAAAGGGAGATAAACTCATAGTTTAGAACTATAGAACAAAAATGCAATATGTTAATATTTATGAGATACAGTTCCAAGATACTGCATAAGATACTTGAACAAGCTATACTGCACGCCTTTACCAAAACGTACATGTTTACTCCAATTGTTAAGTATATTGAAGAACAACAAGAGATGATAGGAAGGGAGGAGGAAAGGAAATGTTGAACTGACAGAAAGCAAGGTACATTCCAAGCATTTATAAGTAAGTCACTGTATATGTATATAAAAAGCGTTCTTCATAGATATAAGAATTATGTCACTGTACTTGGGGTTTTTAGGAAAAATATAGGACCCAGAAGAAAGACAAGGGATCAGGGGACAGGCGGAGAGAGGTAGAGGGGTGCGGGGGCAGGGTGGATATTGACCAAATTGTATTGCTGTATTGTGTGCATCTAGGAATACGTGACAACAAATCCCATCATTAGGCACAACTATAATGCACTAACAAAAGTTTTTTGAAAAGACATAAGAATCGTGAGCAGCCTGTGGAGAGGGCAGACGGCAGCAGGTAAGCCATCCAGAAGGAGTGTGTCTGAGTGCTTACGTGGGTTTTGGCCTTGCTTTTCCACACATACTGCAGCTCTACTACTCTTGTGTCTGGCAGCCTCAATCCACTCTTCTAGTAGCCTTTAAATTTTCTCTGTGGCTTTTATAATCAGCACCACATGGCGCGACACTCATGTCTGGCACTCCTGTCTCACCTCATCTTCCTGGGTACACATGTATATATACATGCTCATGTGTCCTGTGTGTTTTGATGAGCTCAAAGGCACTGTAAGTAATACTGCTGCAGTAAACATGGATTCTAGCCACCTCTGGAACTTTTTCACACATTACATATTCAGTGACCCAAAAGTCCTTACTAAGCAAAATTCCAGGGATAGGAGTTGCAGATTTCCTAACAAGGGAAGAGAAAACCTCAGGATCCTCAAATTAGTTCTAGATTTAGGACTGTTCCATTTTTAGTATAACTCAATTCAATTGATTCTTTTACATTAACTTCTGGACCAGAATATAGAATTATGAAAATGCGTTTGGACAGATAATCTTTCCATCAGACCCACTCACTTAGTTTGATTCTCCATTCAGATCTCTTAATCATATACATCTCCAAACAACAGATGCCTAAAGAGATGTGATCGTTTTTATAGATATAGACTTCTACTGTTTAAGAGTCTGCTCTCAAAGTTAAGCTTTGTTTCTTCTTAATTGTCCTATCTGTTTTAGTTACAAACTTGTACTCAGAGTTTAATCTAAAAACTCATTTTCTATAATGAAATACAACAGTGCTGATTATTGATTGCAGGTTTCATAATTTATAGCAGGTACTATTGGCATGGACCAACCATTCAATTTGGAATGGTTTCCTCTGAATGTTAGGGAGAAAAAGAGTCAATTATTTGCATCACCAGCTTCACAAGGGAAGCCTTCCCTCTTTGTAAATGGTGCAAAGCTCCACTTGGCTACCAAAGCCCCTCTCTCATCAAAGCACTGTGTAAATTTTTTAAGACCAAGAGCTAGATACACTGTTCATTGCAAACCACACTATTATTTTCCATTTGAAATATCTGAATCAAATTTTAGTTTCTTGAATATGATTTTGTGGCAGGAAACCTATTCTTGGACTCAAATGATCATTGTTTAAATTCCTTTGCTTGCCGTAAAGTTTTTATAATATAACCCACAATTAAAAATGGTGTGGTGGATTGGTATAGTTGTGGCTCCCAACCTAATTACCAATCACACCTCGTAAACCCAGGTCCAGTGCAACCTCGTTCCCTATGGACCCCCTGTGTGGCCACATGGCTTGCTTTGCTCTATGAGATTAAGCACAATGCCAACAGAGGTTTGAGAGGAGCTTGTGTGCGGGGGCTTGACCTCTCCTGCCTCTGGAGCCTTTCTACAACCACATGAACTTGGGCTACCTTCCAGAAGGGAAGGGACCATATGCAACAATAAGAATTCCGTGACCAAATTGAACAAATAATTATTGAGCTCTTACCAAGTACCATTCATTTGGTGAGTGGCAGGAAGTTTGATTTTATTGTGATTAGCTGATTATCTATCTCCATTTAGCTTATATATTTTCTGACTGCAAGGGACACGTCTGTTTTTCATTTCTATTGTATCCTCAGTGCCCAACTCAACACTTAACACACAGTAGACAATAAATAGTTGGTGAATGAACAAATACAGTCAAGGTTACACAGAGTTTCCCCTTAGGTCCCTTTGGCCCTGTCAACCAGCATACACCTCCACATACCATCAGGAAGGAGGTGAGACTACCACGATAAGCCAACACTCAGCGGGACTCACCCTTTAGCCAGGGGTGAGATTAGCTCCTCCTTAGGGTAAAACTTGAATAAGGAAGATTTCCACTAAGCAGGAGGAAGTTGTGGGAGAAGAGACAAGGCAGAGGTAACCAACAGTGTCTGCTTGCCCCAGCACCAAAGGCCCTGTTGCTCTAGATTCTTTGGACGCCCATTTGTGAAAAACCCCCATTCCTCATCTATATAAAAGAAAGGAAGAGCCGCGGGCACCAAGGTCATTGCAAACACATGCCAAGGATCTACTGGTGGACTGCATCCTACATGCATGCTTCCGGCCTCCCCTGCCCTAGCCCAGGCAGCTGATAGCCACACACAGGGAGAGCAGAGATACATTCTCCTTTTACATAAAATGACATTGCCCCGTGCACTGAAATGAGATGGTGAATTAGCAACAAGGTGAACTTGAGCTGGAAGATTAACTCCAAAAGAATCCAGAATTCATAAGATATTTTTAGCTAGAGATGGTAATAAGATATTTAAATTGTTCTCTGATGGAAAAATGTCATCCTGCCTACATGTTGGGGGCATTTTACAAGTACAAGTTTCCTGTACATGATTTAGCTTTGAACAAAACTAATTCACTTAAAAGAAAGGACTCTAGACCCAACCCAGGGTCTGATTCTGGAAGGTTCTTTTCACAGTATTTGGGGACTGGTTTTTATTGGTTTTCATTTTTCACTCGGTGCTGGGTAAACACATTTCTCAGAAATTTTCAGCAAGACAGATAAAGGATTCCATTTCCTATAGCAGACATCCTCGCATTCAGGTCATCAAACAGTGCTAAATAAAAGAAATCATGATTTTAAAAGTATTTGTTTAAAACTGACATGAAGTTGAGCCCTCCTTCAGGACTCTGCCATGGAAAAGAGAAAGACAATGTGCAGAGCAAAAAATCATATTTATTGCCAGAAAGCCATCCACCGCATGAATATAAAATTTCTGGCTGCCCCCATAATTGTCAAGGAGCTGGATCTGACTAAGCAATAAGGTCCATGTTAGGAAGGTTTACATTATGACAGACAAAGGTGATAAAATGGAAGAAACTGAAATTTAAAATAAAGGAAAGAGCCACAGGTTTTAGGAGGCTTCTGCAGCTCTGAGAATGGAACTGCCCTGGCAGCCGGGTTTTCTGTTGCTTTTAGCAATTTCTTATGAGCGCATTTGCCTTTGAATTTTTGTGATGATTTTATTTATCTTTTTAAATGGCCACAGGTGTTACGATTCTCCGAGAAAGTCAAGGGCATGTGTGGTGGAAAGGAATCCCATTTCCTCTTTGGGTCCCCTGGGACGCTGCACTGTTAGCTTGAAATCCTCTATCTATGATCCAAATATATCACCAGCAGGGCTCTGATAAGGTGAACATGCTCACTCTGCAAGTTCTTAAAAAGTCTATCATTGAACATTTCTGGGGTTGCTTATAAAATATTTATGGTTGGAAGCCATAGGTAGTTGAATAAGGAGAAAAGTTTGTTAAAAACGTCCATCTGCCTTTGCAAACTGTCAAATGCACACCACAGAGCTGGGAATCTGCTCACTTCTGGCTAAGATCTTTTCCTTTCTTTTTTCTTTTTTTTTTTTTTGATTGAGAGAAAAAGAGTAATTTTAATTTTTCATCTAGTTTTTTTTTTTTCCTCCACTCCACTGTGTACATGGTACTGGGGATCGAACCCAGGCCCTGAGCATGCCAGGCAATCACTCCACTGCTGAGACACCTCTCCAGCCCCTCAAGATCTCATTTTGAAGATGTATATGGTCAATTTTTTAAAAATTGATAATCTGCTCTAAGAACAACTGAGGAATTCCGAGCCCTCCTCTCCCTCCTTCCCAATTTTAATGCAGATGCATTAACTATAAGCTCCATGCATCTTGCACCTGGGAATTAGGTCATCAATAAACAACTTTCAGCCTAGTTCTGTGTTGTCCTCAAGGCCAAATTATGTTCTCCATCTGTCATGGAGAGGGACTTCTCCCAAGGGTCACTTACGCTCAACAGTGAAAATGCTGTTTATTTTTCAGGAATTTATAATCCATTCCATTGAAGCTTTGGAGGAACAGTATTTGGTAACTTGTCATGAATTGTCTAGAATTGTGACATGGAAATACTCCTGCATTCCTCCACTGGCCATTACATGTACGTGCTGGGGATCTTTGGAGAAAGTACGACGAGGAAGTGAATTCCTTTTTCTTCTTCACTTTTATTTCCAGAAAGTTAAAAAATCACTGTGAGCTGCAAAATTTTTATTTACATTTTCCCTTTCTTTTTAAAAACTTTTCTTGTCTGTTGAAAAGCAATCTGCCTGTTTTTTGCCCCAAAATAGTACAGTGATCAACTCAGTTGCTGGAAGCACCTTACCTATCCCTGTCCTCCATCTGCTTTGCCCTGCTTCGTAGTCTTCCTTCAGGGATCAAGTAGTCAGGTCACAAATCAATCTTTCTTTTTTCTCTCTCGTACACACAGAGCTCAAGGTCATAGACACAAATTTTTAAAAATCCTGTTTGGTACGCAAGCAACTAAAAAATGAGGGTGTACCCTGTGAACATGGTTTGGAGAGTTAATTCTACCAAGCTGCAGAAAAGCTCGAGGGCAGAAGCCAAAGCCCCCATTTTTGTGGGAGGGTTTCAACACAAACACGAATATTTGAAAAATAAATGGAGACATGAAAGTTTTTGAAAATGCCCCAAAGTAACAAAATCGAGCAGGCACAGTCAGGTCTGCTTCTCTTGAGATTTTCAAAAACAGTCCTGATCAATGTTTTTCAGTGCAGCCCCCTCCAGGAAGATGTGAATCCTGACTCCACACAGCCTGGTTGAGCGCCGGCGGGGGACCTGCCTTTCCAGAGTGGCCACAGGGCTACTGAAGAGGGGGCGCTCCCAGGCCAAGCTAGCTCCCTCTCTGGAGGGAAGTGGAGTATTACTGAGCAGGTGGCCCTGCGAAGTCCACCCCATTTGGGATGGCCAGGGACAGGGGCAGACTATGCCTCCGCTCTTACAGCTTTAAGCTAAAACCAAAGCAAAACAAAGGATCACTCAGCGAATTGCCCTGCCCAGGATAGCCAAATCCAAGCACTGCTGGGGATCTGGCAAAACTGTTCTTCCGTGTCCCCCACCGAAGTCCCCAGGGTGTTATCTGTTAACTTCCTACCATGAGTCAGGGGACTGAGTGGCAAGGGAGGTTTCCTGCAGGAGAGGATCTATGATAGAGACAGGGAGAGGTGATAAGGGGGACATGAGTGGAACATCTGTCCCCGAGGTGGGGGTGGGGGAAAGGTGAGCTGTCAGAGACGCTTCTGGGGCAGGAGTTGGTATGTTTTCACTGTGAAGGGCTGGATGGGAGAAACCTAGACCTGAGAGGCCTCACCCTTTCTATGCTGCCTGTTCTTCTTTGTTTCACTCCTTTCCCCCCCCCAACATTGTAAAAATGTGAAAAAAGCCATTTAAAAATGTAAATATTGGGGCTGGAGTGGTGGCTCAGCAGTTACAGCACTTGCCTGGCATGTGCAAGGATGTGGGTTCGAACCCCAGCACCACATACACAACGCAGTGTTGGAGCAACGAAGGCCACATGAAAAACTAAATGAAATTGATTCTCTCTCTCTCTCTCTCTCTCTCACTGTCCCCCTCTCTGTTACAAAAGAAGAAAAAAAATGTAAAAATCATCCTTAGCTCACAAGATGTACCATATCAGACTAATGTGGCCTGTGGGCCGTTATTTGCTGATCCATCATACCAGAGGAAATAATGCCTATGCCAAGTCCTTGAGGACAAGACACAAAATCAACCATTGTTTAATAAGTATCTGAATCTGTCAGGTCGTGGAGCAGTTGCTCTATACAGCTCATTTCATTTAGTTAGCAAGATACTAGAAGACGATTCTGTCATTATTAATAATACGTACTGATGAGGAAACTTAGACACAAGGACATTAAATCACTGTCCAAAGTCAGAGCTATGTGCCAAGCCGAGACTGGAATCAGGTCTATTTGGCTTCAAAGAGGCCAAGCGTGTAGGTCATGCATTGGACAAAGGTACCCATGGAGGAGGTGCGAGGGCTGAGAATCCTGACCACCATGTGCCAAGCCCTCATTGCGTGGGAAGGGCTATGTCCAGAAGAGGATGAGGACAAGGTGAGGGGTGGTATTTTTAGTGCACAAGAGGGAAGGGAAGGATACCTATTTCTAATTCATCCAAAGACTATTATCCTTCAAACTGTAAGAGACAACAGAAAATATAGAACATGCCAGCACTTTAAATACCAATTTTAAGATACTGTGTAATCACCATGAAATGCCACTTTATACCTACTAGGGTGACTATAATAAAAAAGATGAACAATAATAAATGTTGGCCAACGGTGAAAATGCATTGAAATGCTCCTAAACTGTTGGTATATGAAAATATCAAACAAATAAAAATTAAAAGTGGTGCAGCCACTCCAGAGAACAGTCTGCAGTTAACGCAAGAGTTAAATATGGAGTTAGTAACTAACCTAGAGATTCTACTGCTATGTATACGCCCGAGACGTGTCCCACACAATCGTGTTCACAAATGTTCACAGCAACATTATTCATAATAACCCAAAACTGGAAATAACTCAAATATCCACTAACTGATGAACAGACAACCAAAATGTGGCACATGCATACAATGGAACTGTATTCTGCCACGTAAAGGAAAGAAATATTGATATGGGTGAACCTTGAAAACAATACTGAGTACTCGAAGCCAGATACTAAAGGACACATATTTTACATATTTTAGGATTCCATTTATGTGAGATGACCAAAATCCTATAGGTGAAATCCCAGAGCTAGAAAGCAGATTTGTGGTTGCTAAAGGCTGGGGATAGTGAGGGGAGTAGGAAGTGACTGCCCATGACACAGGATTTTCCTTTGGAGTGATGCAAGTGTCCTCATATTGAATGGTGCTCATGGCTGTCCAGCTTTGTCAAATATACTGAAAACTGCTGAACTATATACTTTAAAGGAGAATTTACTGGCATATAAAGAAATTCTCAATTAAAAAAAAAAACAACACTTTGAACATTTTATGGCTCTTCCCCCACCATGAGGCTTTCCAACTCTTTCTTCCTGGGCCCCTTTCAGGCCTTTGCTAACTTGAGGTTCTATTTACCATGGCAGGCACTGAGGTCACTCGCTCTGGTTCTGAAGATGCTGGGAGGAGAGGGAAGGGAACTGGGGCCCTACAATGGGCAGCTGTGGCAGCCACATGGCTGAAGCCCAGGATAGAGGAGTGGGGTTGGGTGGAGGCCATGTAGAGGTGATAGAGGAGTGGGGTTGGGTGGAGGCCATGTAGAGGTGGTGGGAGATGGGGCCATAGAAGAATGGGTACTCGTCTGTGGTGGGTATAACTTCATGATTGAGATTGGATGCCAATCTAGTCCTTCCATGACCCCCCAGGGCTGTCCCAGGCCCCTCCAGCTCAGAAGGACTTTCTCTGCAGATATCACCAGAGTGCAGAAGACTCAGCGATTCCCTTTCCAGGGAGGGGGGTGTTCTGAAAGCAGACCCACCAAAACAATGCTTAACTCACACGAGTCCTTGTTCCCAGGAGGATGCCGGGTACTGAGGACCCTGGAGAGGGAGAGCTTTTACAGGTGGGTCCCAGGGTAGACACCTGTACACTTGGAGGAGCTGGATGGTTTCTCACAATGACACCCCTCCCCCGCAACACGTGAAACCATATAGGGAAAACAAGAGCTGATTTGCTCTGCACCCACATGCCCACATCTCTGCTTTCTGTTCACCCATTACAATCATTAATACAGAGCTGGGTCTCAGGTTATTCCCAACTCCTTCATCTTCCTAAATTCATCGCAGACTCCCTCAAGGCAGTAGCTCTGTCTTCATGGATCTTTTCCCTGTCAGGCCAAAGGATGACACTCAGCCCTGGGGGTCTTCTTTCTGCCTGCCTGGTTGCCACTAGCAATTGGCCATGAACTGATGCTACTTAAATGCTCCTTGTTAGAAATAATTAATAGACTTGTCTTGTGTACTATCAAGAAAATGCCTCTGAGACTTCTGCAAGTCACTGTACCTAATTAACTCCCCAGCCATCTATTTTAGGTGCCAGAAACGCCTAATGAAGAGAACTTACAGAGTGAGGAAAGCCAGTCCAGAGTGTCGGCCCACTCAGTTCCCGTTTGTCCATTTGCCACACCTGATAGGAACCCAGTCCAGGTGCCAATGGAGATTTAATAAGAACAACCCTGACATTTTGGCAATCACCATCTCTTTAAAATGGCTCATTCCTGGGCTGGAGTGGTGGCTCAGAGGTTACAGCGCTTGCCTAGCATGCTTGAGGACGTGAGTTCAGACCCCAGCACCATGTACACAACAAAGTGTTGGAGCAACGAAAGTTACATGAAAACCTAAATAAAAATTGATTCTCTCTCTTTCCCTCTCTCTTAAAAAAAAAATGACTTATTCCTGCTTCTAAAACGGCAGGTAAGAAATAACCATGAGATATTAAAAGATAAAAGACAGGAAAAGCTCACAAGGGTGGGAAGTGCAGGGTGCCGGGGTGAGGGGCCCTATGGCACCTCCCCCTGCATCTTGGAGGACATCAGGAGAGGCTGAGTCAGGGGTGTCCAGAGAACACCTGTGCTCACAGAGACCACATTGGCAAGAGCATGGAGAATGGACTGGTGGAGGTCAAGCTGGATCCAAGGAATCAGCAAGATCTCTCTCAAAATGTCCCATCATTACGACTAAGAGTTTCACAATATTAATGTGTCCTTGGAAGAACAACATTAGCATGAAACACTAAAGCCTCGTGAAAGCGTTCGATTATTCCTGTCTCTAAACCCATGAGATAAACCTTCCCAAGGGGATCCCAGATAGACCTTAGAGGAACTGGGGTAGGCGAGGCATCCTCTGTGGAATCTTCTGGGTGGGCTGGGACCTCTTGTTAGCTGAGCACCTGATGCATGGTGGAGCTAAGGGTCTTCAGGCCTGAACTTCACTATTAATCATACCAGTCCTGTGAGACAGCAGCTATGATTACCCTCAGCCTGTGGGTAAGGAAACTTGGAAGAGGTTAATAACCTTGGAGAGGCCAAGTTCATGATATGAAATTAAATAAGCAGGTGGCTTTGGGCCTGAGGTTGTCTCTAGACTGACTTCCTATCTAATGAACAGCAACCTAACTTGGTATGTAGAAGAACTGAAACCTAAACTTAGAGTCTAATTTTTATAAGAGAGCTGGGTCTCAGCCAATCGCAAGCCACTGTGACCTTCCACCAATCGCTGGCTGCCAACTGATCAGACTGTGTCCAAATATGGCAAAATCCAACTTTAAGCAACCAATTTCTGTACTTTACTTCCTGTCCTGTCTATGAATACACTGCCCATGTTATAGAGCAAGGCTCTCTGAACCTCTAACTGCTATGAATATTGTCACTCAAATAAACTGTGAAATTAAAAAATTTTTTTTTCTTTTACCATTATTCCAATAAACATAGGGTTTTAAACATTTACTGGCCTGAATTCTAGTCCTCAAACTCAAACTAAGTCATTTTAATACACGACAATGGTCCAAAATCACCTAAGAACACCCTGGAAAGTCTAAAAGGATTTACTAACCCCAAAGCCATAAAAACTGAAATGCATTTTAAAATAATGACCATAGATTACTTGCTTCATCAAAGAGAAAATGTGTAGAGGAAAAACATCAAGAAAAATACTACGTTAAACAGCTCGCATCAGAAGACAAACTTTTGAAAACTTATGGGTCCTGCATTTTGCAATGTCTATCATATTGTGGGACAGTTAACAGTGGTCTCCCTTTATCCATGACTCTTAGGGGATGCCTGAAACTACGTATATTCTAAATGCTGCATGTAACCATGCTTTTCCCTATAATATATACCTGCGAAAAAGTTAATTTCTAAATTAGGCATAGTAAAAGATTAACAACAAAAATAATAAAAGTGGTTAAGTTATAACAATTATACTGGAATTAAAGTAGTGTTGATGTGGTCTCTCTCTCTCTCTCAAAACACCTTATTGTACTGTACCCACTCTTCTTACGATGACATGAGGTGAGACAGTGCCTATGTGATAACAGGAAGTAAGGTAAATGATATCGGCATACGGCACCACGTTAGCCTGCTGTGTAAGGGTTTCTGAACACAAGCACTGTAATACTAATTAATTCAATCTGATAACCCAGACAGCCACTAAGAGACTAACAAGTAGGCAGATATACACTGTGAATACACTGAACAAAGGGATGGCTCATATCTCAGGCAGGACAGCACAAGATTTCATGGTGTACAATTTAAACTTATGAACTGTTTATTTCTGGAATGTTCAATGTTTGGACCATGGTTGTCTATGGGTAATTGAAACCAAAAGAAACCAGACCCCCAGATGGGGTACAGGAAGACTATTGCATTAGCCCACTTCTTTTCACTGTGAAGAAAAACCTCGTATATCCCTTCCTCTTTGCTGGCCTGTGAACTCACCATGTCAACAAAAGCATATATGTACTGTCACCTACCTTTAGCCCTCTACACAAGGAAGTGTCTTAATATACACACTTTCCTACATTTAGCCCACTGTGGAGAGCGAGAAAGGCTCTCCCAGCTGTAAGCTGACTCTGACATTATCCTTGGCTAGGAAAAAGCAGGCTTGGTGAGCAGGAAGTATCATACGAGTGAGCCAGCAGGGCCTTTGGTGGCAGCAGCTGCCATGTTGGAAGACTCTCAGCTGCACTCGGGGGGCAGGAGGACGCTGAGCAACACTGTTGGGGAGGAGAGAGGAGACCTCTACCTCCATAACAGGGGTGTTTGGAGAGGTACATATCCCAACAGATGGGGAAGAGGCATTTGTATGTCGGGGAAGTTTGTGCATGGGAGACTGGCTATTGTTCTGGGAGAACCACATTATTCAGAGTTCCACAGTGAAGTGACCACAGGCCTATAGCAACATCCATGCAAAATAATGCAGTGAATCAAAATGCAACAAAAGGTGGAGAGTATAAATGAATATCTTGGTTTCTTCTACAATGTTAATTAAAGATATTACAAATTCTAGTATATTCCAAAAGGATGTACAGCAACTTATGAAGATGTCTTGCATAGAATGAGGAAGTAAAAACTAAAACTAGGGCTAAACACTTTTTAATTTTTTTTTTTTTAAAGAAAAGCTTAAGAAAAAGAAGGGGAAAAAACCCCTACACGATGGAGACCTGAAATGGGGCTGAGAGTTAAAGTTAAAATGCACACCATGAAAAGACTCTGGATGTGTCGGGGTTCTGTTAGGTGTGGCAGCAGCCATCTGTCTAAGCCCAATCATAAAATGCTGCTAGGAAACATGGACTCCATCACACACATTTCCTCTGATGCTTTAATCATCATACAAAAGCAAGGGGAATAATACAAAGGGGAGTATTTTGCTTGACAACGAAAAATCTGAAGACAATGCCTCATAAAATTTCCATCAAGAGCACCTTGCAGGCCAATTTTTTAAAAAGCACACTGATGTCAGACAAACTCAGGTGTTGGCTGAGTAAGAATCACTGAAGAAGGAGGGAGTCATTAGGTGCCATATTACATCAAATGGCTATTTAATAGCTGCAAGTAGCAGAGAAAGGTTGGGGCAAACCTATTAATTTTGATAACATATGCAAGACTGGATAGGAACATTTCTTCTGCATGTACTCTCAAAGAAAACAAGACTTGATTGCTTTTTACATGGACAGGAAGTCTTAAAAACTCACTTAAGGGCATTAAATGAAGATTTTGAATCGAAAACCAAAGTTCAATTGACTGGGGAGTAGTGCCAGGTTCTATTCAATTCCTAAAGCAATGGTTTTTCCTTCTTACAGATTATTTTGCAGCAAGTACTAAAGCCCTTGGGATCCCTGAAGAGTTGTTAATGTACAGAGTGAGCTATAAAGGATAGTCATGTCCACAGTTAGCAGGCAAATGTCACAGGGTTTTAAGAAAGATCGAAAAATGCTGCTTAGCTCATTTCTTTCTTTCTTTTTCTTTCTTTCTTTTTTTCTTTCTTTCTTTCTTTCTTTTTGTAAAGAGAGAAGGACAGTGAGAGAGGGAGAGAGAGACAGAATCGATTTTTAATGAGTTTTTCACATGACTTTCGTTGCTCTGACACTTAGCTGTGTACATGGGTGCTAGGGTTTGAACCTGTGTACTTGTGCATGCTGGGCAAGCGCCATAACCGCTGAGCTACCACTCCAACCCCTGCTTAGTTCGTTTCCGAAAACAAGTTCCACGGTCTACTGCCTTAGTGTTGACATGGGCACATATTGATCCCTGGCTCCCTGGAATCAGACTCTATTTCCAACTGTTTCCCAGGGAGTTCCTCAGCCCATGGATTTCCGAGCATCGCTCCTTTAGGGTGATCTTGGGGCCAACATTCGCCAAAATTACTCAGGGATGGTATGTGTTATGGTCCATCTATTATAGTACAGTGTAGTGCCAGCGTCCAAATCCCAGGGTTTATATGAGTTCATGTGTTCAGTCTGTGACTTCAGCTTTATTGAGTTCAAGGACCATGGTAACGAACAGCAGATTTTGTTCATTTAATATTTATTGAGGTCTTGCTTTGTACATATCCGGGCACATTAAGCTACAGGGTTGAATGCAGACAAGACAGTGAATAAGATGGCCCAGATCTCAAGAGATGTACACCTGTTGCTAGAGGTGCAGGCACCATAGGAAACTGAGCCAAGGGCTGGGGAAGAGGAGTGGGGGTCACAGCAAGCGTTGGAAGCCACACTGCAATCTGGAGGAAAGAAGGTAAAAACACCTCCTCGGAGCCCTAGCAGGGAAGTAGGAAGGGAGGCATGGAGTGAGGGAGGATACAATTCCATACTACATGTTATGGAGGGCTTAAGGGATTGACCTAGTCGACCAACTTGATGACCAAGACAGAAAGAAAGTGCCTCTGCTCTAGTCTGAATGTTCTGTCAAGGTCAGGCTGTACTGTAATTAAATTAGAATTATTTATCAGTGTATCTCAGTGCAAAGCAAAGGCCCAATACATACTGTAACAGTGCATTCAAAATCTGAGGTCTACAAAATGTAGGAAATGCTGAGTCCAAATGCAAGGTGTCAGTTTATGTGGGATAGGGTCAGGCTGCAGTGAATCCAGGCACAGCATGTGACTAGAGACCGTTTTCACTGGTGGAGGGAATGAAGAAGAGGAATAGGGGAGGAAGAGAACCCCAAAGGGGTGACACAAGTCCTAGGGTCTAAGATCTATTCAAAACTTCTTGGCCCAGGAGCTGCTGGTGAGTGCAGCATTGGTGGCAGAGCATCCACGACCCAGAACTGGATCTGTACCAAACTGTGCAATGCCGCCAGTCCCTTTCCCCTGTGTCACCATGTATGATGAGGCAAAATGAGAGCCAACACCCCATTCTACTTCCCCTCAGAACTACTCAGGTGTGATAGGTGTTCAGTCCAACTATAATCCTAGGCATACCTCATCAGCAGCGTGACTTTCTGGCAAGTTACTTAACCTCTCTGTGTTTCAGTTTATCCAACTATAAAATGGGCTAGTAATGGTGCCAATTTTGTAGGCTGCTGTGAGGCTCAAATATAAATTGCCCAGAACAGTGTGCGGCATAGAGCAAGCACCCTATCTTTTAGTTACTATTCTTTTCCCACAAAAATTTCCTAGCAATACAAAACAAAAACAAACAGCCAAGTAGATCATTTGCTGTGAAAATGTAAATGCACGAAATTTCTAGTTTATTTAGAACAAATGGCGCATTCTTTAAAGCAGTTCAAACGTCTAGAGAAGTGATGGTCTATTGAGATCATTTGCTTTGGGCTTTGTCACAATCTAGGGTAAAAAGTACACAACGCTGATAACTCGGAGCTTGGCTGAAGCTGCCCTCCCCTTCACTAATCACCTCTTGTAAATCCCAGGAATCCTTCATTTTTGCAGCAAACCTGTCTTGGGTTCTCCTCTCAGTCTGGCTTTTTTGAATATAACTTTTCCTATGTGGCCTTCAACAGCTAAAACTCTTGCTGGTGACAAGTTTACCAAGAGTTTCTCTGCATTACTCCATTTTTCACCTCTGGTTCATTATTTTTTTCCAGAACTTGATAATTATGTTCATGTAATAATGTACTGTACCAGGATACAATTCCATACTACATGTTATGGACATTTCTCATTTGTGGGTGCCCCTAATCTTTGGAATACTTATTTCGTATTTTGACAGCTTCAGACACTATGAGGCCCACCTTTCCACTTTTCCTTGCTTTCCTTGAAGCTATGAGTGACCATTTAGAAATAGTCCTTGATTGGGAATCTGGGAAAGCTTTTTTTCTTTTCCTTGTACCCAGGAAGCAATCCAGCAGCGCTTAACCCCTGAGCCATATCCCCATCCCATTTTTATTTAGTTTTATTTTGAGACAGGGTCTCCCTAAGTTGCTCAGGGCCTTGCTAAGTTGCTGAGGTTGGCTTTGAACTTGTGATCCTCCTACCTCAGCCACCCAAGCCACTAGGAAAGCTTTTTAAGGTAGATTAAACCAGTTGTGAGACAGGATCTTTCCTCTCCCCCGTCACCCTCATCCATTACAAGCAGATATGATGGTGAAGCTTCAGTGGCTGTTTTGCACCATGCGACAATATTAAACATGGAAGCTATGCAAAAATAGCAATGGTTTCTTCACGGCTGTGGGCTGTAGGGTTGTCCTGTCAGTCAAGAACCGTCTATATTGGGGCTTACTTTATAAAAAAATAAAATGAACTATCTTATATAGAGCTCTTTCATTTTGTCTTTTCTTTTTGTCTCTTTTTTTTTTTAACAACTTTATTTAGTTTTTCATGTGCCCTTTGTTGCTACAACACTCAGTTGTGTATGTGGTGCTGGGGTTTGAACCCACCACCTTGTGCATGCCAGGCAAGCGCTGCAACCGCTGAGCCACCACTCCAGCCCCTCATTTTGTCTTTTCTATTACATGTAGTCCATATACATACATACATACATACATATATATATATATATATATATAGTCTGAATGTTTGTGTCTCACCCTCCACGCATTCATATGTCACAAACATTAATGCCCAATGTGATAGTGTTAAGAGCTGGGACTCTGGAGAGATGATTAAGTCGTGAGGTAGAGCACTCAAGACCTTAAAAATGAGGCCCCTGAGAACTGCCTCGCCTCTTCCACCATGTGAGGACCCAGCTGGAAGGAGCCAACCAGGAACCAGAAAACTGGCTCTCACCGGGCACCTGTCTGCACCTTGATCTTGGACTTCCCAGCCTCCAGGACTATGAGAAGTAAATTTCTGTTGTTTATAAGCCACCTAGTATGTAGTATTTTGTTGCAGCAGCCTGAAAGGACTAAGACAAAATCATACATTTTTATAAATTTTATATATATATGCATTTTGATATTGTTATTACTAAACAGATATAAAATTGTATTATTTTATATACTTAGTCCTATATACCACATTTCATATATCAAAGATGGAATCAGGTTTTGGATCAGATATTCAAATTCCCATATGAAAGACATGAGCGTATTTCACAATACTGAGGAACAAAAAGGAACAGGATGTTGTGTGCCCCTCACGTGATGCCATGGGAATCACTAAGCCCCTGCTAGGACATGTTCTTACCAGGACGCTGCGCTGGAATCTGAGCAAGCCTCTACAACTAACAACAGAAGCAGAGTAACGTGCTCTACAATGCCAGAGAGGTGCAGTCACCAACCCAGGTGCAGACAGCTCTAACAAGACAAATGGCCCTGTTCCTTAAAAAATACATTGCAGGGTGGAGGCGCAGCAGGGCGGAAGGTGTGGGGGAGAAAGAACTTAAAGATTCAAAGAGCCTTGAAATGCACCAAGTGCAATGTGTACAAGTCTTCGGATTGTGAGTTCAGTGAGCCAGGAGGAAGCCATTATGAAGCAGGAACTACACGCGTATCTGATCACACTGAAGTATAACTGCTGGGTTTTAACATTGTCATGGGGTTGTATTTTTATACTGCAGTTGTATTTTTAAAATTCGTATGTATGTGCTTGCAGAGATATATACTGATATTGTTATAAATAAAATGTATGGTATCTGGGTTTTGATTCCAAGTACTCCAAGGAAGAGAATGGAAGTAAAATAAAATAGACTACCTGCCTTAGCTCAGGCTGCTTTCAACTAAAATACCATGACGGGGTGGCGAAAGCAACAGGAGCTTATTGCTCATCGTTCTGGAGATGGGAAGTCTAAGATCAAGGTACAGTCCAATTTAGTCCCAGTGCGGGTCCTCTTCCTGGTTTGCAAATATGCATTTCTTGCAGAGCCCAGTTAGAGTGATCCTGAATTGTGTGTCTCTTCTTTCAAGCGCACTAATCCCAGTCATGAGGACCACTCTCATGACCTAATTACCTTGTCAGGGGCCCTGCCTCCAAACACATCACACTGGTAATTAGGGCTTCAACCTAAGAATCTGGGGGGCACAAAAATTCAGTCCATAGCACCATGTGCTGGTGATTGGTACAAGTGAAACACAGGCATGCGGGGCTTTGTCAAACTGGATCCTCTAACTTTTCATATGTCTAAAATTTTCCATAACAGAAATATGTAAAGATGAGAGTCAACAAAAGTACTGTATTCTTTAGGGGAATTTTAATTGTCTTTCTTTGAGAAAACCATTTTTTTTCCTGATGTGGCAGATTCTTCTCTATGGAGTCAATATTTAACAAAATCAGGATTTAATTTGGCATAGGAAAGTCAAAGCATGTGGAATCAGGGTTTCATTTTATGAAATGGAAATCCCAAGAAAATGATAAACTACTCAAATTATGGTTTTCCCCTGAAACTCCTTGTTTTCACATGTTTCAAACTTTTAGGGATATTCATGACTGACAGGGAAATTATCTTTTGATGAATTAGTGTGCAATCCACTCCAGCTGGTTTCTTGGGTCACCCCAACCCTCACGGGGTTTCCCATCGCTGTAAAGACCATAGGACTGTAGGAATTGCTTGCTCACATGAACAGGATGCTTCGCACCGTCCTGAAAGAGAGGCCCGCAGCCTGCAGGTGGAGGGAGTCTACAATGAGGGCACTCCTCCGGCAACGCTTCCAACAGGAGGGTCAGAACGTCAGAACCAATCCCAAATGGCTATTTCAGGGGGGCTGCTCTGGTCAGAGCTGGGCATTTACAGACTATCCTTGCTCAAACTATTAGCCTGTAGTTGAGCAATTTCTTTTATGATTGGCAAGGTAAGGCGCCCACAAAAGTCACTGGCATTCCAAGTCCCTACTGGAGCCACTAATTACATAGGAAATTTCTGCACAAACTATGTGAGACTGCCAAGGGCCTCTAAAACTCAACTATGGGGGCTGGAGCAGTGGCTTGGTGGTTACGGCGTTTGCTTGGCTTGTGCAAGTACACAAGTTCGAATCCCAGCACCACACACACAATGAAGTCTCGGAGCAACGCAGGCCATATGAAAAACTAAATAAAAGTTGATTCTCTCTCTCTGTCTCTTTCTCTGTCCCTCTCTCTCAAAAAAAAAAAAAAAAATTAACTATGTAAGGTGAAAGTCAGGGACCAGCAGTGTAGCAGTGCAGAATCCCAGTCCCCACCCAGGTCCTGGAGTTCTTCGGCTGAATTTCCAGTACATTCATATGCACCTTAGCATTTGACAGCTGGTCCTTAAAGTAACCACCACGGTGTGCCCTACATTACCCCAAGTCCACTCATGAGACTTGACACAGTTCACTGTGAAATGACATCTGGGTGGTGTTCTCTAACAGAGTTCAGCACTTTTTCTCCAAGGAGATTTTTTTAAAAAAAGTGCTACCGTCCTGAGCTTATCAGAGAGCGATTCATCCCAAGATATAAAGAAAACACACTCTCAGGAAGAACCTAGCACACCTGATAACTCTTACCTATTTCTTGCCAAAGAGAGAATGAACAGGCTCTGACCGGCCAAAGGATTCTTCCGATTGCCTGCTCCTCCTTGTGGATAAGCTATGGAAGCCATTACCAGAAAAGGCAGTGTAGACAACAGCGGCTTCTCCTCAGTCCCAGTCCTCTTAAATTACACGCGACAGCGGTTAGACACCTAGGCCTGAAATTCTCCCAACTGCAGAACTTAACAGAACTGAACTCGGGACTCAGGCGGCCAAGCCTTCTTGGTCTCCCTGTCCTCGTCTTCTGTCACAGTTCAATACTGATATTCGTGTGTCATCTGATAAGCGGCCTTGACATGAGAAACCACCCAGGAATTACAACTCTCACTGAGATCTCTGTCAGCAAATTGTATGAGCTCAGGACACGCAAGGAGGTGCCGCAGAACAGACCCACCGACGGAGGGTTCAAATTCATTTTTAATTTATAATCTCTTGGCTGCCAAAAAGGATTCAAGGCATTGACCATTGACTACTGTTTTCTCCAACCCACTTTCCAAAAAAAAAAAAATAAATAAAT
Source organism: Aplodontia rufa (assembly GCA_004027875.1). NCBI lineage: Eukaryota > Metazoa > Chordata > Mammalia > Rodentia > Aplodontiidae > Aplodontia > Aplodontia rufa. Next base: position 87,035 of record PVKS010002129.1, read on the forward strand.
AACAGAATCAACACAGAATCAGTCAAACAAAATAAGAACAAAACCAACAGAGAAGGAAGGGAAGGAGACAACAGAGGAAAAAGAAGACAATTTAGTTTCATGACTGCTTATATTTACTTTTTTCCTGATAATTTTTTTTTTTTTAAGAAAGAGGGGACAGTGAGAGAGAGAGAGCACGCAAGAGAGAAAGAGAGAAGCAACTTTTATTTAGTCTTTCATGTGACTTTCATTCCTCAAATACTTCATGGAGTACGTGGTGCTGGGGTTTAAACTCACGTACTCACACATGCCAGGCAAGCACCGTAGCTCCGACGCACGCTCCAGCCCCCGATAATTTCTTTTAATTTTATATTTTGCTTTGGAGGCTCTACATTTTCAATTGAGTTTTTGGAAGAGCAATTCATCAGGAGAGCTAAAATTCTCCAACACCAACTGATTAGGAGAAGAGTGATTCAGCAATTCCAGAAAACAAAATCTAAAAGCGAAAGCAACAAGTTAGTCCACGAAACCAAAGACTGGAGGAAAAATGAAATAGGAGATTGGAGGAAAAATGAAGTAGGAGCCTGCTGCTTCCAAAAAGGAGACAGAGGTTCAGGTAGTCAGCAGGGTAAGGGCAAAAAAGCACAGGATTGAATTTCAGAAGATTTCGAGATCTTTAGAAAAAGGTCTAGTGCTCCATCCCTCTGGGCCAGTGGCCTGGGTGACAGAGACACCTGAGGCTTTTCCAGGAATCCTAGAGGCCATGTGGCCAGCCTCCCAGGGTGTGTCCCTTGAGGATCTAAGCCTTAGACAAGCTTCCAAGAACAGCTTGAGCTGCGGGGTGGTGATGGCTGAGAAGGAACTCAGGTGCTGGACTGTTCACTAGGAAAACGCTTCCACAATTCTCCTCAAGCTAGTAGAGGGAAAAGAGGGGGTCTGCAAAGGAGGATTTAGGGCCAATGGGCTTATTTACCAAAGATCCTACAAGGTCTTCATCAGACAGCAAAACCCCAAGACCAGGCCTAGTGAACTGGGGGAGTCCTGGAGAGAGGGCAGGACCTGGACAGGGTGCTGCAATATCACAGCCCCCAGGGTACAGGGGTCAGCCCCTGGAAGGGAAGAAAGAAAGGGAACTGGAGACTCCTGGGAGGCTGAGGTTAAACTTCCAGGAACAGAGGCGCTGGGCCATCTGTAGATAAGGGAAGTTCCCAGGCCAGGCTTATTTACAGCAGGGCAAAAATCTACAGTGTTACTTTCTGTGCATTTTAGAAGCACACATGTATAAAAAGAGACAAATTAAGTCAAAAGCTGAACTGACTAATGGAGAAAGCAAGAGAAAGCAGCCTGCCTAATGGTTCTGATTTAAAGTTGCGTTTTTCTTCATGGGCGTGAGCCTGTGGGTGTGACCTACGGAACAGGTGGGCTGGGTGAGGTCTGCCAGGAAAGAGAGAAGGCTCCAACTGTCCTGAACTGGAAGGGGTCCTGGAGGAAGCAAGGGCCTAGGTAAAAGAGGGTGTCAAAGAAGTGTTCAGGTCGCCTTCGGAGATTTATAGCCTGTTTTGATTGTGAAATTGATCTGTATTTCCCCAAGGTAATCAGATTAATTGTAGGTTCCATTAACAGGAAACTAATTCAACAAGCAAATGGCAAACAGCCCCTCCCCCACCAAATAGAGCAGAACAGGTGCGTCCCCCACAGGTCCCCAGCTCTTTCTGTATTTGCATGATGAAGGCAATCCTTCTTACAATGCTGTGTAATATTTATCCTGTGGAAATGGAGCTTGCCTGTTTCGTTATCTGAACATACTAGGTCTTCCATCATTTTTGCTGGGGTGGACAAAAGCACTTGAGGAATGACGATCTAGCAAAAGATTTATCTTCCCAGGAGCTACTCTGACCATAGCAAAGTGATCGCTTAGAAGGCTGGCAATTTTCTAAGTGAAAATGGAGATGGTGTGCCAGCACACGTCCTCTCTCAGTTCCAAGAATGACACTGTCACACAGCATTGCATGAATAACGTGGATTCTGAGAGCTGCTGGTTCTGGGGACCTACCAGCTCCACTGCAAAAACCAGGCAACCACCACTTACCCCACGAGGCACCTCTGGGCACCTGAAATTGTCATAGTAATCGAGCCTTTCTAAGGTGATATGAAGATTTCTATCTGACACATGTATGGAAGAATATTAAGTTACATATCTTTTAAAAAGTAAACGTCTGCTCTGGGTCCCATCAGCAGCATTATTAGGAAACCTCTGCCATGTGGAAGCAGCAGGAAGCCCCCATCTCTCCATACAGAAGAACTTCAGGAACTCTGTGGTTGGCAATATTCAGGACCAGAAGCAAATGGCACTGCCAGGTTATGGACATTAGCATCCATCAGCTACTACTGCAATTCAATGCTTTTGGCCAGGCACAGTGATACACGATTGTAATCCCAGAGGCACTGGAGGCTGAGGCAGGAGGATCACCAGTTCAAAGCCAGCCTCAGCAACTTAGTGAGACCCTGTCTCAAAATAAACAATAAAAAGGGCTGGAGATGTGGCTCAGTGGTTAAGTGCCCCTGGGTTCAATCCCACAAAAAGAAAAAACAATCAAGGCTTTTGGAAAATGAAAAGAGCTGACCTTATTTTCTATGAAATTTAAATTTTTTTCTTTCTTTTTCTATCCTTTTCTTTTTTTCCTTTTTAATTGAACCCAGGGGAGCTTAACTACTAAAACCACATCCCTAGCCCTTCCTTTTTTAAAAAGAAAAAATTTAAGAGAGGGCTCACTAAGTTGCTGAGGCTGGGTTTGAACTCACAGTCCTCCTGCCTCAGCCTCTTCAGCCTCTGGGATTACAGGCATGCATTACCAAGCCCAGCAAATTTAAAATACACTTCCTTAAAATACTGAAATACACTTATTCTCAAGAAAAAAATTTTAACATAAACACAACTGCCAATGAAATAATGTCAGAAATAACATATTCGTATAGCATTTAGAAAACATTTTATTAAAAACTATTAAACTTTTTAATTAGGAGATATAACACACTCAGAAAAAAGTGTAAAAACACGTTCTTACTATCTCCAATTTTGACTGAATTACAGTTCTGAGTTATAATTGAAGCATTCAATGGTCATCCAACCATAAAATCAACAGGAAACAATTACAGGATTAACAGTAAACTAGAAAATATTTTCACTAAGGTTTCAGGAAGAGATTCATGTGAACTGACATAGTCATTTAAGTTCCTATACCTCCAATAAAAGGATGATTCAGCCTTTTTTTTAAATCAATGGTCTCTTGTTTATGCTGTAAAAAAAAAGTTCTTCTTTTTGAACTAATTCTAATTGCAAAGTCACTGGGTAATTAAAATGAGGAAAATTTTATTTTTCATCTGCACTTCTGAATTACATATATATACGTAGTTGAAATATATCATCTGCATAATAATAATACAAATAAAGTAAGTGCTGGCAAGGATGTCAGGGGAAGGAACTCTTACACACTGTTGGTAGGAATGCATATTAGTGCAGCCTTTGTGGAACTCAGTGTGGAGGTCCCTCAGAAAGATATAAATAGAGCTACTATATGATCCAGCTATACCACTCTTTGGTATGTATCTAAAAAAATTAATGTCAGCATATTTTAGAGATAAATGCGTACCCATGTCTACAGTGGCAAAATGCACCAGAAGACAAGTTATGGAATCAGTGTAAGTATCATCAACAGAAGGATGGATACAGAAAATGTGGTGTGTATACACAATGGACTCTTACTCAGCCTAAGAAAGAATGATCTCTTACTTGCAGGAAAATGGATGGAACTGGAAAGCATCATGTTAAGAGAAATGAGTCAGACTCAGAGACAAGTATTGTAAGCTTTCTCTCCTAGGTGGAATCTAGAGGAGAAATGGACATCATGAATGGAGATGGGAGCCATTCATATAGATGAAGGGGTTGGGGAGGGTCTGGAGGGTGCTGGGGATTGAAGTTGATCAAATCATGTTATCAGCATATTTGAATACACCACAATGAAACGCACTATTCTGAACATTTAATATGCACCAATACAAAACTTCTATAATTTGGGATAACAATGGTTAACTTTCTCATACTCTAAAATAAAAAATATATACCACCAAATGTTCAAGATTTTGAGATGGAAATGATTTTTCTCTGAAAAACTCAATGTATAAATTGGCTTTCAGCACATAATAATCAAGTAGTTATGTTTCTGATTAGGTGAAACTTTTAATGTAAAAAGCTATGTCAATATATGTCACTAATTCAAAATATGTAGACCTAGTAAAACTATTTAGTAACAAGAGGACATTTTTGCAAGGAATAAAAAGTAGGAAAAATGAAATTTTCTAGGAGACTTAAAATTGATTTGATTGGAGCCAAATACACAAAGCATATATAACCATACTGAAAATCCGGAAGGGTCTTGGCAGATATTATAAACGGACAGTTGTTATAACATTATCTATAAATCCAAGCAATTCAGATTAAGGACACCTTAAAACACAATTCCTCAATTAGTGGCATTAGGTAACATAAGTTGCGTCATGAAATTTGCTAGCATTTTTCCATTCTACGCATCATGAAGTTGCAGAACTTGCTCATAAGGGATTTCTGCACCATGCAACCAACACTTGAGCCAGTGCTCAATGAAAGACCGGAGGCCAGGAGAAAGTGGTCACTTCTTATCCTTCTCGCCTCACGTGAAGAAGCCCTGGAGATGAAGTGCTCCTCTTTTGTAATTTAATTGTTCCTACAACCTATGATCTTCTCTTGAGAAGATCACGTCACCCCCTCTCTTTTCTGGATTATCATGGACTTCAAGGGAGGCAAGATCATTTAAAGGGCTCTCGCCTACATGTGGTGGTGTCTGCACACTTCTGCCACCTGAGATCTAGGTAACAGGTCACACGCACCTCTGGGAAGCATCTAGAATGTCGTTCCTCATGGACACAGATCATGGAGTAACCCCACAGTGTGGTCTGCAACATATTAAATTTCTAATCTTATACTTAGTACTTTTCAACAAACTGCTTTTGATTTTACTTGAATAATTGGGATTCAAAAGAATATTTCAAATAGCACCAACTTCCCTACCGGCCAGAGTGAATACAAATGAAAATATTAACCCGTCCAAGCACAGAGATTTTTCCATAACACATCTACAATCTGTTGCATGTTAAAGAAGTCATTTGTTTTGTTTTACTATAATAAAATATTTTGTTATTCTTGCTTTAATTCACTCTGAGGTTAACTAAATTAGAATAATTTAAAATGGCTCCATCATGGGTCAGAGCACACATTTTTTAAAGGCCTATGCCTTAAAATGTGTCCCCTGCAAAATTTGAATATGTCCCCTCCCAAAAATTCAGGTGTTTAGACATAATGGCCAAAGTGCTGGCATTAATAGGTGGGGCCTTTCAGAGGTGCTAGTTTATGTGGGCTCCTCCACTCATAGGTGGGATTACAGCCCTTACAGCAGAAGTATTTGGGCCTCTTGCCCTTCCTCCTTCCACCATGTGATGACACACACTTCCCCCTTTCAGAGAATGGAGCTCTCACCAGACAACCCAACCTGCTGGTGCCCTGATCATGAATTTCCCAGGCTCCAGAACTTGAGAGATGAATTTCTGTTCTTTATAAATTACCCAGTCTGTGGTATTTTGTTACAGCAATACAAAACAGACTAAGCCTATGAAACTCAAACTCTGCTAGTGTTAGAAATCTTAGAAAGTTTTTATATATTTATATATAAATTTTATATATATTTACAAACATACACATGCTTGCATGCCAAACCCACTCTCTTACACCATGCCAAAAACTGACCCTGCATTCACTAAGATTAGACCAAGCCAAGCACTGTACACGTGTTTTGTTGTTGTTCTCTTCCAGTTAATCCTTTTAACAACCCTATCGCACAGTCTTTTGTCTCCACTGTATACAGGAAGAAACTGATGGTGTATATTCAGAAGTCTGTCCCAAATCACACAGCTCTTAAGAGGCAGAGTCTTAACTAAAGGGTCACTAAGCTCCAGAAGCTGAGCTCTCAACGACCACAGGAGAATGGCTGTCACATTTACCAGAACTTCAGTGACCACAGTGTATTTTCACAAATTTTGAAAGTTTAGAAACATCTACTGGATAACCCTCATAACCTGCCTTTGATGAAAAGAGCCCAGATCAGTTTATTTTTGCCTGTTCTGGTGATTTTAAATTGCAGCACAAAACTACATTCTAGAGGCCGGAGCGGTGGCTCAGCAGTAGAGCGCTTGCCTGGCATGCATGAGGCCAAGGGTTCAAACCCCAGCACCACATACACAGCTACGTGTTAAAAAACTATAACCAAATTAAAAAATAAATAAATAAAACCGATTCTTTCCTCTCTTTAAAAAAATACACCAAAAACTCTACTGTAAATTCAGCGCCCCATCAAACTCCAGTCTGTGCAGCCCTTTCCTGCCTCATCAGACCGGTTCAGTAGTTATTCTTTTTGGCCAAGGGAAAAGGGGAATCTGGTTTTGAAAAAGAAATAAGAGAGGCATGAAGAGCGAAGTCAGGCAAAGAGGTGACTCTGGATAAGAGGCATCGACCTCTCCAGGCCACCTCTGATGGCTGGTGTCCAGCACCAGGCTCACCAGCAAAGCACGGTGGAGTTCTGCGGGACAGAGCTTACACACTGCTCCCAGACGAAGTTCTAAGGCCACATATTCCTCAAGGACAAATGAAGCTGTGGTGGCAGGAAACAGCACTCTCCAGGGGCAGTTGAAGCTGTTTTTTTGTTTTGGGTACCAGAGATTGAATCCAGGGGCCCTTAACCACTGAGCCACATTCCCAGCCTTCTTTAAATTTTTTTTTTTTTTTGAGACAGGGTCTTGCTAAGTAGCTTAGGGCCTCACTAAATTCCGGCGGCTGGCCTTGAGCTTTCAATCCTCCTGCCTCTGCCTCCCAAATTGCTGGGATTAGGGGCATGCGCCACCACGCCCAGCAGCCCAAAGGTTTGTAAGGCCGTTTTATTTTGCCACTTGGAGCTCTCTTTCCCTCTCTCTCCTCCCTCACTTCCTTCCCCAACATTTTCCCACATCACAATGCTCATTTTTCTCCTACTTCCCATATGACTAGTGCCATAGGTAAATGGTTTCCATTTTTCCTTTATTGAGGGAAAAAAATGAAAAGCCAAGAGCAGGTGTAGGAGTGGGCGTAGACATGGCCTGGGAAAAGTCCAGAAAACTTCACACTATTCTGGGGCTCAGGGTGAGAAAACTACCCTTTCCTTCCTGCACTTTCTCTCCATGGTCAAGGTCAAGATGAGGGCATAAGCTTGGGGGAGAATTGCCAGGAATCCACTCAGCCTGTCTTTCTTTAGGCTTTGAAGTTCCCAGGTGAATGAGCCCCCAGCTCCCCAGAGCAGACCACACAGGGCTCATTTGCAGGTGCTCCCTCAGGGGCCCGGAAGAAAGAGCCCTCAGAGGCTCAGGGAAGAGGCGGTACTTCTTTACCCATGGTAACACAGCCAGCGCTTGCAGCCCCCACCCACTTCTATCAACATTTTTTGATTCCCTCCTTTTCACCAAAATGCATATGTGATGAATATAGGGAAATTATTATTCTTTCCATTGCATAAAGGAGGAAAACTTAAGAGTAATTGGCTTTGCTAGGTCTAATCACCAGTAAGGGGCCAGAGATAAAGCTCAGGGGCAAAGCATTTGCCTAGCATGTGTAAGGCCTTAGGTTCAATCGTCAACCCCTTAATAATAATAATAATAATAATAATTAAAAAATAAAAGCCAGGGGGCTGGAGCAGTGGTTCCGAAGTTACAGTGCTTGCCCAGCATGCGGGAGTATGCGGATTCGAATCCCAGCACCACGCACACAACTAAGTGTCAGAGCAACAAAAACCAAGTGAAAAACTCAATAAAAATTGATTCTGTCTCTCTCTCTCTCTCACTGTCCTTCTTTCTTAAAAAAAAAAAAAAATTAAAAACTAAAAGCCAATAAGAGTGAGAACAGAATTTGTACCAGAATCCTCAAATTTCTAGTTCTGAAGTCTTCACATGATTGAACTCCCAGCATAGTTACCTACAGAAGGTGCAGGATTTAAATCTAAAACTCAATAAAATGGATTATCAGAATAGTAGTAGCCCAGTCAATGACTTGGAGATAAGCATGTAAATAAAAGTCAATGATTACTACATATTTTTATTGAGAAAAAGTAATTTTCACTTTCTACTATATGTAAAATAAACATGATCTAATTGGATTCAAAAGCATCGACTCTGAAACACTGGGCTGAACAACTGTGTTGTCACTCCTGACCCACTGTGGAACATCTGCCACATGATGCTACAGCCCAAAGCACGCTGGGCATCCTCAAGCAGAACACATAACTGAGTCCATGAATACATAACAACTTTTACGAGGACTGATTTATAGTTTTGGCCTACAGTGTCATTTGATCAAGTGAGGTCCAGCAATTTACTATCCACCATAAGAAGCAGAACATCTTCAATTTGTCTTTGATATAGGTTACTTCAGATTTGAGGGACATTGAGTCTCTTTAATTTCAGACCAGAGAGGCATTCATGGCCTTGGAGAAGAGTTCTGAGTTTAACTCAAACATATGCCTTCTGGTTTTATGGACGTGGATCATTTTTTTCCAAGCCACTGTCTTTACCTACAGGAATCATAATCAATTTAGTCTTTCTTTCCAACACTCAAGATCATTCCAGCTCAATTAGACTTCTATTTGTATTTGCTGTCTAAAATTAGCTGCAATCTTTCAGATGCAGGTAATCACAGCATGCATGAGATTCAGTTATGTGTTTTACTCTAGGACACCCAAGGCCACTTAGGCTGTAGCATCATATGGTGGAAGCTCCTAAGCCAAGATTAATGTCATCTGCAAATTCAGATTCAGAGATTTTTCTCAGCGTTTCTTCTTCTACACCACCACAAAAATGTTAAGACAAATTAAGCATTGATTTAAAAAGAGATGTATCACTTATCAACTTGTCCATCTTGCTGAATTAAGCCAATTCAGTTCAACACATTTCTAAATGCAAAATAACAAGCCACAAAGGAAGCATATTACCTCAAAAAATTCTATGTTTTCAGAAAATTTAAATATGTTGCATAAATAAGATAGATTATTTATCCTAAACTAAAAATCAAAATTACACCAGACAATAGAACACTTGTGATATTATCATTAGAACTTCAAAGAAAACAAAAATACTCATTTGATTATATTACTGACTATAACTATGTGCCAGGTACATGTTCTAAATGCGAATGATATGAAGCCAGTTAATACACACTCCCTAACCAAAGATTAGATATTATTTACTATTATTCTGGGTAATGTTATCAAAATAGAGACAAAGTTAGATAAGAAGACATAAAATGAATTCTGTTTGTCAACTTGATCATTTCCTGTAGAGAAAATGAGTTTGAAAATTATTAGATAAAAAGGTCAGTAATATGACCATAAAACCCCCAAAATCAATTGTTTTTCAATATTATGGCAATCAACTTAAAATATAGCGGCAAAAATATTTTACTCAGAATGGCATTCAAAAAATAATAAAATATGTAGGAAGAACCTTTTGTAAGAAATACACAGACTCTCCCTATATGGAACCAAAGAACTCTATGACCAATAACAGAACAATAACAACAACAAAAAGCTTTTGGAAGTTAAAAATATGAGAACGCAGAAGAAATTCAAGAGGAGGGATGGGAAACAGAGTGGAGAAATTCTTCCAAAATGGTTGAGTAAAAAGACCAAGAAAAGAAAATGAAAGGAACAAAAATAAGAAATATGGACAATTAGCCTTGGAGTTCAATCTGCAAATAAGAGGAGGTCCAGAAAAAGAGAAAAAGAAACTGTAGGAGAACCATTAATGGAAAAAGTCAAGCCAATGTCCCAGAACACAGGCTTCCAGGTTGCAAGATTCTGCACCTGGATTCACAAACGAAAACGGACACGCCCAGGCACAAAATCACACCGTCCAGGGCACTAAGAACTTCCACAAGACAGACTCAATCTTCAGGTAAATCATCAAGAGTTAGTCGTCTTTCCTAACAGAATTGCTGGAGGCTAGAATAAACCAGACCAAGACCTTGATATTCTAAGAGGAAATGACTTGGTGGCAGACTTAATGCTCAGGGTTCCTGTGCCCACTCTCCAGTCCCCAGCAGTTGGGCTTGTGACCAGGTGTGACCAATGAATTGCCCACAGCAGCACCTTAAGTCATTTCCAGGCTGGAGGAAGGAAAACTCTAGGGTCTCTCCACTTCTCTGTGCACTCCTCCCCCACCTCCCTGTCCTGCCAGGATGGCATGTAGGTCTCGTGCTGAGATGGTGAAGTCACAAGGGGAAACACCCTGGATCCAAGCTACCTCCTAAAGGGAGCTTCCCCAGAACCACTGGACCACAGAGGGTCTTACATAAACTAGAATAAACTCTAATACATGAAGAACATACTATGATTTTGCAGTTAATGATAACTGCATCACCCTGCCTTATTCTGATTAATGTCTGTTTCCAATCTGAACTTGTACATCCTATCAAAGTATCAATCAAGGATAAAACCAAGATATTTGGAGAAAGACTTGAGAAAGCTTGTATCACCTCCATCCTTTCTCAAGAAGCCACTGGAGGTTGAGGAAAGAGGAAGACAAGTATGGAAGGTAGAATAATGGTCACCAAAAAAGTCCTTATCCCCATCTCCAGAATCTGTGTATGTGTTATGTTCCTCATGTGGCAAAAGGGACTTTGCAGATAGGATTACATTAGGACCTTGAGGTAGGGAGAGTGTGCATGAGCAGAGGTGGGGGTGGGGTGGGGTATAAAACTGCAAGCGTCTTTTTAAAGTGGACATGAGGAGAAAAGAGTTGTAGTCAGAGACTTGAAGATGTGACATTGCTGGCTTTGAAAGCAGAGAAAGGAGCCATGAATCAAGGGATGCTGGTCACTTCTAGAAATTAGAAATGTCAAAGAAATGCATTCTGCCCTAAAGCTCCATGAGGAACAGAGCCCTGTGAAGACCTTGATGTTAATCCTGCGAGATCCATTGAGACTTCTGACGTTCAGACTGTAAGACAATGAATCTGTGTGAAATCATTAAGTTTGTGCTAATTTGTAAGAGCAACAAAAGGAAACTAATAAAACACGGTTATTCAAGAAACAGGAGCAATCAGAAGAGAGCAAAGGGAGAGCCCAGGACACACTGGAGCAGGTGGCAGAGATAGAAACCAGCCCTGATGGGAGCAGATGAGAGCCCCCACCAGGGACTCCATCAACAAGGCACCGACACAACATCTAAGAGGATCTGCAGCAGGGGAAGAGGTTAAAGTGGAGATCAGAAATTAGTATGTGAATAAATTTACAAACAAGACAATTATTTGTTATAAAGAAAAGGCTGAACAGGAAAGAAAATATAATCATAGTGGCCTAGCTGCTGCTATTATTGATAAAAACCCTAGGAATTGATTTAGCCCCAATAATGTACACCCCAATTAGGAGAATGGGAGCATGCAGGGTGCCCGGGTGCAGGGGTGCAGGCAGGCTAAGGTGAAGGAGCTAGATCTTCCTATTCTGCGGAAAAAAGCTTGTCAAGGAACCTAAATCATGAACTGTCAACATATGCAGATATCTAGAGATATGAGTTAATACTAAACAATCAGTTAACAATTAAAGTAGTTTAATTAAAGTAGTTTGAAGAACAGGAGTGATGTAGAGCGGGTAGTTAAGGTCGCTGTTCTTTATAACAAGCCTCCACACCATTGGTTCTTCAAACTCTGTGCTTTACATGAATAGCTTCGATAGACATGAAATGACTGGCAAAATATTCGCAACAAACGATACACAAGTTTTCAATATTCTTAATGTACAAGAAGACTTGACAAGATTGTGAAAAACTGTTCCTATTGGTTGCTTCTGCCAGCTGACAGTGTGGGTGACTATTTTTTCCTACAACTGTATAATTTTCAGGACCTTCCAAATTAAAACAAAAGAGGAGTGTATGTGATTTTTAAAACAAAAACAAAATTGATCATAAGGTCAAGAAAAGAAATAAAACAAACATGAATTAGATAGCTGTACTGGGAGCTTGCTAAGATGATTAAGTTACTATAATTTTGAAGACCTGGGGGGAAGCTGTCATTGCACCCGAGAATGGTTGCTTGGGTTTTTCTTAATTTACTAAAGCAATTTCTTGATTAAATGTGCTTCCTAACAACAATGTGCAATTTTAACATTTCACACTTTTTTAAAGCCTTGATTGGGTTTGGTTTTGTTTAACGCAGTCCAACCCCAACAACCTGTTAAGTGTGATGGGTGCTGGCTTGTTCAGAGAACATCCTAACAATGTTAACCGGCCCTTGGGGAGTAAGGTGCGGAAGATGCTAAAAGAACAATTACATAAACATATCCCTTATTTTTAAACCCATGCTTTCACAGAACTTTTTTTAATAAAAAAGAAAAAAGATGCGGAAGATGTGCTATTTAATAGCAGTAAGCGTTTATTGAGGAAGCAATGGATTCATTGTGTTCTTGGGAAAAAGTGGACACAAGTCATGCTCATAAAACTGATAAATTTAGAAGTTCTGTGATTGAACTTGGATGCAGATCTCCACTGAAAGTTGAAATCTCAGGAGGCAGCTGAGCAGAGCCAAAGACTTGCGTGTTAATGGTTTAAAAGCCACAATGAGCATGAAGTCAAGCTGAAGCGAGAACACAGGCGATTTAGGGAGACGAAACAGTAACTCTATTATGCAAGGTTGATTTGTTTTCCTTTTGCAGAATATTTTACCTTCTAAGCTACTAATCACTTATCTTGCACAGAATTCCAAAACATAAAGTTCTCTACAGCACACTCTGGGCTTGGAACCTCTTATAATTATTTAGAAACAAAGCATTCAAGTCATTAATTCTCCTATCATTTAAAATGATCCCCCCCAAAATAAAGAGGGTGGAGGGGACTCTTTCAAGGTCCTGCTCATCCGAGTGAAACTGATTCCCAGTCCAGCCTCATTCTGTCTTGCTAGTTCTCTCTTTCTCCAAACCTAATATATTTATCATGAATCATTAAACACAAACCTATTACCCAGTGCAATTGATTCTTCCATAAAATGAAAAGCAGCTTCGCTTTTGTAGATTTTTTTTTTTAAGGTCTTTAGGTAAAGTCAAGTTTGGACACAAAGAACAATGCATTCTTTTTTTTTTTTTTTGAGAGAAGGACAGTGGGGGCAGGTGGAGAGACAGAGACACAAAGAATCAATTTTTATTGAGTTTTTCACATGGCTTTTGTTGCTCTAACACTTAGTTGTGTAAGTGGGTACTGAGGTTTGAACCTGTGTACTTGTGCACGCCAGGCAAGTGCCATAACCGCTGAGCCACCGCTCCAGCCCCAAGAACAATGCATTATTAAGAAAGTAAAATGGCAAGGGACTGGAGAAAGCTGTGCTTTGTGTGGTCAACTAACTCAAATGAACAAGAGGAATCTATAACCAAGAGTCCAAAATGTTCCTGCAAGTTAGGAGACTGGTATCTGTATGCCAATGGGCATGCAATTGCTTTTAAAAATCCAAAGAAATGGGATGGGGGTATGGCGCATTGGGAGCCCACAGACTCACTCTAAGCTATAGCACATGGAGTTTAGCAGAATCTATAGAAAGTTTTATAAAGGAAACCCTGTAGTTCCCAGGACCCACTGCTGGGTGCTTCCCATGTGTCTGACGCCATGCCGGGTACCTTCCACCCATCCCATGTAAGCCTATGACCCAGAGAGAACGAAGGGCTGGGGGGCAGCTCCTTTAAACTTGACAACCCCACTGGCTGAAAGATTTTCTTTTTTATATTCTCTAGAGGGAGAACCTGTTCATGCTGCCCTCTAGGCTCCGGATGGGTGCCAGCAAGCACCTCTTTTAGAAATAGAAAAATCAAGGCTCTAGGAAAATGAGGACAACTAATCGCGTACTTGGGACTTGAACTCAGGTCTGATTCTGAAATCCGTGCTCCTCAGGTCCCTAGACACCAAGAATGAACGCATAAGCCAGGAGGCATCTGGCAAGTTAATAAGGTAATGTTGTAATCTAAGAGGTTGGTACACTGGTGTCCAGAGTGGACAGAGACATAGTCTAGTACACAGAGCAAGCTTCCAAAACGCAAGTTACACAGTGAAGCAACTTAGCCTGAGCCACAGCTCCTGCGTTGTACCAGATAACAGTAAACTCGGAGAAGATTAGCAACTGTAAGACCTATACAAAAATTCATACTAATGAGAAAACCCACAAGTAGGCGGACCCTTATCATGCTAACCAAATGAGACCTACCCAAAAATCCATACTAATGAGAAAACCCACAAGTGGGCCTGGACCTCACAAAGAGAGGATAAAAACCGAGGCCTGCAACCAAAAAATCCGGAGACATACCCCACAATGGAAGCGTATTGACATTGGTCCTTATGCCCATTGCATGCCTCCTCTCCATCCCTTGCAACCCTCTAAACCTGCCATCAAACCCAGCAACTCTGTGCCAGAGTCTGAAGCAGCTTGCTAAGCTGAACCCAGCAACCTCGACTCTATCTGGAGAGAACCTGATCTCGGCTCCCTGGTGAGTGCCTGCCTGCCTGCCCCTTTCTTCAGCTCCCTGCAATTTTGACCTCCACTCCTGGAGAGTGCCTGACCTGACCTGCCTGACTCTGTGTGCATTCTACTGGTAACCATGGACATCACACTGATGCTAGTGAGAGGACTATGAGCTTATTCTTCCTTACCTATTGCCTTGAGCTTATTGCCTTGCATTAAGAATAGACTATAAGTGGTATGTAATTATTAGATTATATTATGTGTGCTGTGACTAAGTAAGATAAGAATATAGGAGAGTGTGATTTGTAGTGTGACATCCCTTGAGAATTGTGATATTAATACCTTCGAATGCTGTGTTAAATAAAGAATATTAAAATGGAACTTGTCTCATTGCGTCTGTCACTGAACGTGCAACCTCCCAAAGAGGGTGGTCACCTGAAGGCGTAGATATCAGCATCACCACTCGGGCCACACTCCCAACGACTGGGCAGATCAGGTGTGTGTTTTATTAGTCTTGCTAATATTTTGTGTTTGGAAGGCTTCATAATTTTAAAATAATGACAAAGAACGTTCATTGTTTTTGCTTTAGATAAAAATGAGAAGATATTATAAATTTCTTGACCAAGAACTCCAGTTATTATTATTTTTTTAAGAAATTCTGAAAATCTGGGTCTTCATGCTAGACGCTATTTAAGGCTATAAAGGAGCCGTAAAACCAGAGGCCCACTTTTCAGCAGCTGTGGCTCCCGGGACAGCTGTCTCACAGGAAGCATGCTGGACAGGGCCCACACTCGACCCAATTCAGCACCCAGATTTATTTGTTTCCTGCAGGTTCTCACGGACAAGAGGAAAACACAGTAGACAGCCACATCTGTGTCCTAGTAAAGGCAGGTTTTGAGGTTTAGGGGAACAAACACAAGAAATCTGTTATCCTCTTAAATCTCAGGCATACTCTCCCTAGTAAAAAGTGATGCTGACCAAAGGAGACTGTGTGCACATAAAAATCCAGTAATCCTGCCCCCAGGGAATGGGGATTTGGGATCCAGAAACCTTCTCCACCTTAACTGCCCAGCAATCTAAAAGTAATTGTGCTCTCAGAATCTTCCATAAGTAATTTACCTGCTATGATTACGAGATATTTGGGCTTAACTCTTTAACTCTTTAGAAGAAAGAAATGGGTCCCCTGGTGTGTGTGGGGTGTGTGTGCGTGCGGCACGCGCGTGTGTGTGCGTGCGTGTGTTTTCCTAAGAACACATAAAAAAAAACATCAGCTAATGGGGTTGTCAAGTTTAAAGGAGTTGTTGAAAGGGAAAAAATAAACAGAAGCAAAACCGCAATCTTTCTTAAGGGCTTGGTGGTAGTGTCGTAAAACAACAGGCTGAGACATCTTCTGTAGAAATAAAGGCATTTTCAAAGGGCCATGGACTTTGTTCCTGTTTTCTTTGTCTTCCTCCTAGCCCTGTGTCTCCCCTAAATAGACTGTTGCTGAGGTCTTTGACAGAGAAAAATATGTCACATAAGATGATTTTTGTAATAAAATAGCAATTTAAAGAATAGAAAGGAATTTTAAATAGAAAAAAAATGGAGGGAATGTTGGGAATAACAACAAAGATAAAGACAGGAGAATTCCGAGGAAAAGTGAAGAAGGTGGAGAAAATCTCAATACTAAACATTGGGGAAAAACATAGAAAATGAGGGGCTGGAGCAGTGGCTTGGAAGTTACGGCTCTTGCCTGGCATGCACGAGCACACAGGTTCAAACCCCAGCACCCACGTACACAACTAAGTGTCAGAGCCACGAAAGCCATATGAAAAACTCAATAAAAATTGATTCTCTCTGTCTCTCTCACTGTCCTTCTCTCTTTAAAAAAAAAAAAAATAGAAAATGCACCTAAGTTATCCTAATGATAGGCTTCTGAGGATGGTTTCAATGTTTATTAAATCAAATCAAATAATGCCAAACACAGGGTAACGGTGGTGTCACAGTAATTAAGATACTATATTCAGGCCATCTGCATTTCTTCCTAGGGCTGCTAGAACCCAGTACCACAAACTGAGCTGCTTAGGAAACTTATTCTCTCATTGTTTAGGAGATCAGAAATCTGAAATCAAGGTGAACGCAGGGTTGATTACTTCGTGGGGACTCAGCCGGAGAGCCTGCTCCATGCCTCTGGCAGGTGCTGGCAGGCAAGCCTGGGTGTCCCTTGGATTGTGACAGCATCATAGTATTCCCTCTGTGCATCTCTGTCTCTGTGCCCAAATTTCCCTCTTCTTATAAGACACGAGTCATATTGGATTTAGGGTCCGACCTACTCTGTATAACCTCACCTTAACTCTATTACATCTGCCCAGGGCCTCCTTCCAAATAAGATCACATTCATAGGTTCTGGAGTTGGGACTCTGCATCCTTAGCCCACAGGACCATTCTAAACTGGATCTGTGGCTGATCACTCCTTTTCCACCCCAGTGTTTCCTGTTCACCATTATGGACGCATGGTCACCGTCACCCAGGCCATCATCTTTTCTCTCTTTCCGATTAAAGCCAAGCTTCTCCCTGCACTTCCTATCTCTTATTTTCCACCTTCAAATCCCACCCTTCCTCTGCCCCTTCATAAGACTCTTTGACCTAGTTGGTTCCTCCTACTCAGCCTTCAGGGCTGTCTCCTAGCGAAGAGTCAGGTGAGTGTCTTGTGTCCACCCTGTGTTACTCTCACCAAGGCACCCAGCAGTCCACTTAGGGCATTGCATGGGCCTGTTTGCAAGTCCCTTCTTCTGGGCTCTAAAGTCCTTATGCAGTGACTGTGACTTCCACAGCCTTAGGGCCTCAACACCTAACACACAGCCAAACACAAACTTGGTGCATGGTAAACATGTGACTGAATACAGCTATTTACATAGGGTCATTTCGACCTAAGCATGTGACAACCACAGAACCATGTGCTCTCAGAGCCTTTGATTCCATCGGACCTCACAACTCGATCAGCTAACAAATCATTAGCTGGCAGAAGTTACTTTCAATTGTGAATCTTCCTGATCCCTTGGGCAAAGTACGTACTCAATTGATTGATACTAAAGGGACACTAGCTTCTGTGCAGTGGGTAAGGACTGAGTCTTACACCAAGCAACTATTACTGCTGGCCATGTTAGGTGGCTACCCAGGTAATCACCAAACTCACTATCACTTCTCATTCATTTGCAGAATGCTTGCTCAGCATAATAAATTGTAAACCTTCTTCTAATGAGCCCATTTTAAAATAGAATTTTGAATACTAATGCTATCTAGCACATTATACAAAAAAAAGTATAGGTCTGATTTTATATATGAAAGTGCTGTTTATACAAAGGTATAAGGGTATAAAATATATTCTAACCTTCCATTTACCATCAGAATCCACCAGACCCAATTTTAGTTTTTCTAAGTTTTTCTGAGCAGTTCTAATTATTTGTATGGATTAACATTTCATAACTTTTTCTTAGCCGTGTTCCCAAGAAGGAGAGAAAATAAACTTTTTTTTTTTAACTAAAGAGAGTAAAACTCATTCTACCTTGCAATTACCACCCGAAAATAAAAATCTAAGACCCATTAATGAGACCTTAGTGATTTTAATTTTTCTTATTTTTAACATTGTGCTATTTCAGGAATAATTACCCATCCATTATAACTCAATTATTCTCAAATGCTTTAAAAACACTAAAATAATAGAAAAATGGAAGAATGATGGAATATTAGAATACTGCCATCCAACAGGATGGTTCTTGATGATATAAATGTTCTATTCTGTGTTGTCTGAAAATTGCTACACAGAATTCAAAACGTGACTAATACAACTGAGAACTTAAATTTTTTATTGTTTCAAATTTTAATTAATTTGAACATAAACAGCCACACTAGTCTCACAGCTACAGTACTAAGTAGCGTGGGCCTGTGGGAACATTTCTTGGTTAAAATAAACTGTTACCGTTACATCAACCTTCATTATTCCTACTGCATGATCCTAGCATTGTACCATCTTTCCAGAAGGCAGAAATGAAGACTGGAGATACCGTCTTTATGGCTTTCTTTTGTCCAGGACCTCATGCACGCAAGGCAAGTGTCCTACCACTGAGCTACACCATCCTGCCCCTTTGTAGCTTGTTGTTAACTTGCACTGAAGAAAGTTTGGAATTTTTCATCTACCCCCAAGGACAAGGAAAAGAAAACTGACTCGGGGGAGGTTCCACAAGCACTAGAGGAATCAGAGACAAATGCAAAGACTCAGCTCTCAAGAGGGCAATGAACCTGACCATGACTGTGAAACCTTGCACTGACTCTTCAGATGATGACAACCTAGAATGATCCTCTCATCTCAAGAATCAATGAGTGGAACACACATTTATAGGAACAAAAAGAAAATGCAATCAGTCCATCGGGAGGAAGGACCTCACTGAATGCAAATCTGTGAAGAGAATGTGGCCCATCCTGTCTTCCTAAATGAATGTGGAACACTATTGTGTCATCTGTTGTGGTATTCGGATATCAAAATGAACGTGGCATGCAGCTTGAAAATGGATAAACGGAAATATATACAAAGGTGACTGGAAAGAAGCAGATAAAGCCCAAATCAACTGATTTTCAAAAGTAAAAAATGTCTATTGTATCCATATAGCAAATGGGGATGACTTTTTTTCTGGGATACTGAGATTTTAGTTTGTGTATAAATTAATCAACAAACCCGTTTCTTATTTAATAGTGTGAAACTCCATAAATGCAGTAAAAATACTATTGCATTTCTACTTAAACTGATCATCTTGAAATGGTTAAAAGCATGGAGACTGAGGTTACTCAGCTCTGGGCTGGAATCCCAAATCCAATCCTTAGTGCATGACCTTTGGCAAATTAGTCTCCTCCCTATGATCCCTCATCTGTAAAACAAGGATCAAAAAATTACTTCCTGTTTTATAGAGAGTAAATTTTGCATGCAAAGAGATTAGCATAGTGCTTGAAACGTAGGGAAAGATATAAATCAGCTATGGATAGTGATTTTATTATGCTCAAGTTGCTTAGAACAGCTCTCCTTATCTATCAGATCTGGGAAACTTACATATGTGAACTGATAACGGCACCTTATTTATACCAACTGAACTCCTCATTGCTGATGCCTGCTGCTCCCGCCATGTACCCACGTTCCAGGTGAAGTGACTCTAAGGAGGGGAAGGTGTCAATCTCAAGAAACAGGCTGCTGGGGGGGGGGCCTCTGGACACCCCCATATTTTAAACTCAACTCTGATTTCTTACACCAGGAAAACAGCTTTTCCTGATTTTTAGATTGAGCAGGCATTACTTTAATGAACTCAAACCTGCAGAAAACACTATGAGCCTTCCAGATTTTTCTCAGTAGACACACAAATACGGGTAAAATTTTACAAAAAGTGTTATCATTGCACACTTGCTGTTTTATACCTGAGGGCATATTCAACAATAACTTTCTATTTCATCCACTAGAGATCTTATTCTCAGCATATCTTCATCCTCAGGCCACACAGTGGTAGTAAAGAGTGGAGGCCAAAAGAAAACATTGACATCCACCTTTCAATAACAGCTTCGCTCAAAACCCGAGGTGAGCTGCGAGGTCCAAGTGGATTTCACAAACCAGTGCAAACCAAAAGTGTTTTGTTTTTTCCTTATGAAAATACTGGAGAGAATGAGGACCTGGGCCCGGCACCGGCTGTGTGGCACACCCCTTTCCCTAAATGGCCATTACTTGTAGAATGTGAAACTTGTGGAACTGAACTTTTAATAAAATGAGAACTTGTTGTAACCTCAGTATATTTTCAGGGTTTTAACTCTTGTTTTATCTAGATCACAACTTTTTGAGCCTTGGCATCAAAAAGTTACTTCTGAGTGCTAAACAAATAAGAAAAATATTGGTCTGGCCTGGGTCTGACTTTCCCCTGCCAGGCTGGGTGCACTCCAGAAGCCAGACATGTGGGAGTCCTTATCCTCTGGATGCCACCGTGTCTCTGGATAAGCCAGAGGTCTGCAGATCTAAACAACCAAGGGCCCACCTCAGGGGACACTCCAGGGACATTTATCTGGAAGCCTGACCTCATTACTTCTGAGATTCCATTCCATCCTGCCAGAAGTCAGACGCTCACATACCAATATTATTCTTACCCATTTTTGTATTCTTATTATGGCTTCTGCTTTAAAAATGTCAGAAGTGTTTTTGCCACTGCCGTCCTAGACAATGAACAGACAGTGATAGTGAAAGAATCGCCGTTTGAGAAGCTTCTGTTGTTTAAATAGATTATAGTCACAATTTTTCAAACTCTACAAAAGATTTTTCAAAACTGGCTTTACTCGGAAAGTATCTAACATAATGTGATCCAACCTGATTGTTTTTGTGGATCACAAGGAACTTCAGCAGGAGAAGCGGGAGGTTGGGGTTGAAGACTGGATTGCAGGGATGAGGGAGGAAGCACAGCAAATGCCGAATCCAAACACCGATGAGGCTGGCTGAGAGGCAGGCAGGATGGCCTGCAAGGTCAACAGACTGCCTGGGGAGGCGTTCCAGGCCTGCCGCCAAGACTTTAAAGGTAAAACCTTGTTTATCAGGCTTGGAACCCTAAGGAATACCTTGACAAGCCATGAAGGGAAACAGTTGAAGGGTCCCCGAGACAGAGCCACCCAATCCCCCTTCCCTGACCTCAGGGCAGGGCAGCAGGTAGGGAAGGAGTCACCTGGCCTCCAGGAAGCCCAGCGCAGTTAGTGGCGAGGAGACCCAGCGGGCCATCTGCACCTCCTGCCCATCTTCCCCTGCTGGGCAGGTTATTCACTAAAGGTAATGTGCTTCATTACAAGAAAACTTAATAATGGTGAGTCATCATTATATAAATAAATAACCTTTGCATTATAAGTCGCTTCCCTCCCTATGGGTTATTAACAGTGAAAACAACACAGACAATGTCCAGGAAGATGGTGTTCTTTCTATTCATGGCCTTTAGGGCAGCAGTTCTCAAATGCCAGATCTAGCCCCCAGCATTGGCCTCACCGGGGAGCCTGTCCGAAATGCAAGCTCTGAATGAAGTCCTGCCTACTGGATGGGAGAGGCTGACGGTGGCGCCCGGTAATCTGAATTCTGATAAGCCTCCAGGTGATTCGGATGCAAGTTCAAGTTTGAGAGTGCTGGCCTACTTCAAACAGCCTGGGACAAGAGCCCGGAAACCTGATGCAGATTCCAGCTCTGGATTCCACGATCCAGTTCAGTGAGAGTCAATGAAGAGCCACTTTGCGCCTCTCTGTGCCTTGAGGCTGATGGGAGGCTGTGAGGATGCACGTTAGACATGGTCCTTACCCTCCAATGAATGACAGTCCTCTGTATTCTTTTGCTCCTCTAGGAGAGGAGCCATTTTTACTGTTCTTGCTTCTTATTTGCATTTCTAGAGTCTGCAGCATCATAAGCACACAATAAGCATGCGGCAGGTCAATCGGTAAGGCCAACACTACTTTGCAATTCATCAATACCATCAACATTGCCCCAGTCAAGCAAGACTGGCTACTGCTGATGTACTATTTATTACATGTCAGTGCCGAGGGCTCATCAAACACTGGCTCGTTCAATCCTTTCTAATACCCTTCCCTGGGTATTGTATTTAGTCCTACTCTGCACTTGGAAAAACTGAGGCTCAAAATACTAAGTAATTCACCCAACGTCGTAGAGCTAGAAAGTGGCAGAGCAGCGCTGCACTCAGAAATGTCTCCTGGCGGAGCTCACGCTTGGCTTGCAAGTGCGGTGGTTTAGACTATCAAGGCCTCCAAGGCAGATTGCTTGCTGTTTTCTCAGCATGAGCTGACAGCTGCACTTCGAAGGTGTCTCCTTCAGTGCTCAAAGACGAAGAAGACCAAGGACTGGGAGAGCGAGGCCGCACAGGCCAGAACAAAATCCTTGAAGGAAGACTGATGGATGCAACTGTCTTGTCAAGGGCACTGCTCTCTCCCAAGGACTGATCAACTACAGCCAGCGTGCCAACAAGGGAAAAGAATAAAGAGTGATGTGGAGAAAGGGTGAAGGACGTGAGTTTAGAATAAAGGAGAGTCCGTTGCTTTACAGTTTCCCAACACAGTGATCGCTCTGTCGGCTGTTCACATCTTTCAGTAGACTGGTATTTGGTTTTCATGGAACACAAGAAAAGAGAGAGTGGTGAGGAAACTACACTAATGCACTGTACTGTCCCTTCAAAGTCAAATGGAACTGCTTGTAGGAAGAATGAAAATGGGCATGCAGGCCAGGCCAGGGCAGCCTGGAGAGGGCACTGTGCAGAAAACTCTATCCCAGGCAGGCTGGGGAGAACGGGACACAGGTGAGTGTAGCACCAAGGTTCAAGGGCTTGGGAGGCCAGGTTGTAAACATTACCTCGTGGGCCAGCCAGGGCAAATGAGGCGGCCAACGGAAGTCTGAAGTGAATGGGGGCTCCTGTGTTTGGGCAGCTCCAGCTCCGTAAGTAATGGTAATGGCTCCTGGCTATGTCACTTTGGCTTTATTCTTGCTCATCCCCTTCCTCCACATTAGAATTGAAAATTAATTTGACATCCATCATCCAGGACCATGTGATCTAGTTGGTGTTGTTGGGGTCCCAGGAGCTACAAAAGTCAGAGGTTCTGAGTACTGAGAAAGGAAAAGGGGATTTATGACACAAGCAAAGACCTTACCTTACTAGGAGGCGGCCCATGGTCATCCAAGTAAGTGGAATTTCCTAGGGAAAAAAGAAGAAAAATGTTGATGGGTCCACTTTTCTTAAAACCCCAAATAAATTAATGCAAAGTCAGTGAAAATAAGCCTTTTATAGATATTTCTGGCTGGAGTGATGGCTCA
Organism: Aplodontia rufa; assembly: GCA_004027875.1. Lineage (NCBI taxonomy): Eukaryota > Metazoa > Chordata > Mammalia > Rodentia > Aplodontiidae > Aplodontia > Aplodontia rufa. The sequence goes on from PVKS010002129.1 coordinate 110,463, forward strand.
GCGCCTAAGGCGCTTGCCTTGCACGCACAAGGATGCAGGTTCAAACCCCAGCACCACATATGCAGTAAAGTGTCAGAGTAACAAAAGCGAAATGAAAAATGTGGGTATTTCTATTCAGACAACAGTACCAAAGAAAAATGAGTAATTCATCCCCAACTTTGGCTGGGTTCTGCTGATATGCTTGCTTTACAGTTGTGGCAGTAACGAATATTCTACTCACATGGGTGTGCATTCACGCAGACACACGCATGCAGAGCAGGCACCCATTTCATGCTCATACTCGTTGAATTTGCCTTGGGCCGCTGGTTCTCACACTTTAATGTGCATCAGAATAACCTGCAGGGCTTGATAAGACGAAGACTTCCTGGCCCTTTCCCAGAGTTCCGATTCAGCAGTTCGAACACGATAACTTGCATTTCTAACGACCAACTGGTGTAGATGCCACTGATACTAGAAGCACACTAAGAAGTCCTCCACTGTTTCACCAGTGTGCCCTGACACTGTCAATCTCCCTTTATCTTTTCCATCCGCCTTGACTGGTCTTCACTAATAAACACCTACTGGCCTGTGTGCTTTCAGATAGCATGGTTATTGTTTCCTGATGAATAAATGAAGACTCAGGAGGGCTTGGAAGGGAATCAAGGTTTATTGAGTTTATTTTTTTAAAGCATTAAATACCCTGTTAAATGCTTTACAGGTATTCTTAATACCTAATTCCTAAATCAAATATGGGGGGAGGGGTTAGAATTTTCCCCATTTTAGAGGAGAGAACGCAGAGGCCTGGAGAAATTCCTTGACTTGCTCATAGTTGCATGGGTATGAAACTGCAGAGAGAAGACGGGTTTTCCCAGTGTGTTTGGGCCTCTGCCCATCTGAAAAGCCTACCCAGAGGTTTGTCATCTCAGGCTTCCATGCACTCCAGATGCTACCATCTGGTGATACTGGGTCACGTGGGGAAGCCAATGACTCAATCAGTCTATCAGGAGGCTCCTACTCCTGTGAGTCTAAGAAAATCATCTTCATCATAGGACGAAAGGTGACCAATCCTGCTACCAGAACACAATACAGAAGCTGTTGGAAAAACAAAAATCCTTGCTGAAAAGAACGGACTAGGAGATACAATAAGTGTCCTAGTTTAAATAGAAAAAAGACAATAAAAAATAAAAGTGACGTAGGAAATTGGAAAAAAATTGGGGGAAGCAGAGCTTAAGCCAGGGACAGTGAAACTGAGGAAATGTATCCAAACACAATAAATAAGTGGGGTTTGGCTTATGCATTTTTCCACACTGAGTCAACATCCAAGCCTTCTTTTTTGTAATCTTCTGATTTGTAACCCACTTATTTCCACAGGGACTGTACTCTAGCTGGCCATCTGTATATGGTAAAGGGATAACAAGGTCCAATTTAGCATATGAGATGTGAATACCCACCACACTCATGTTTGGTCTTGTTTCAGGAACCTTTTAAATGTGAATGTGATTAATAATGTTAGCTCTTAATTACTGCACTGAACTCCACAGGGAACATACAGGAGTAGGAAGAGCTCTATCAGACATAATAAAGAGGTCATGCATAAAAATGGTTGCCCACTAACTATTCAGGAATACTTCACATTAGCGTAGCTGGTGGGTATGGCTGCAGAGTTCCCACCTGCTCATCCTGGGAAGGGTCTTCCCCAGGGCAATGTGAGAAATCCCAACATGCTCCTGCACATTCTCTAGGTATCATCTCAAGGATCAAATAGAGCTCCATCCACAAAACATTCCTAAAATGCTACAAGTTTCCATAAGAACCAATGTTCCTAAAACTTTATATGCTCCCATTCCATCCCCCAAATTCCTGCCCATCCTGTCTGTCTTCCTTTATGGGTAGTAGGACATGTGCCTCCCCCAAGCACATCCCTTTTTTCAGGCTGAAGTCCCCCACCCCATACCCACCCACCCAGTCACAGGTCCTGTTGGCTTGGCTTCAAATTATTATTCAAAACTGGCCACGTCTCACCAGTCCCTCTGGGCCCACCAGTAGAGTCCCTATGTCTCTTTGCCCCTAGTTTCTTCCTCAGTACCCAGAGAGAGCTTTGAAGCTTATCACTTAGATGATGCTAGTGCTCTGCTAAAAACTCTGCTTCTAAGACCCTTATTGTGGACTGTGACATGACCCGGGCCCTGTGTCCTGCCACCATTGGCCACAATAACCTTCTTTCTGCTCCAGAGCACACCAAGCTGCTGTCAGCTAGGGGCCTTTTGAACTGGCTCCAGAAAAGCTCTTCCCACCGCTTCATTCAGGTTCAATTCAATGTCACCGTCCTGTAGATGCGCTCTCTCTGAATGCTCCATTTACTTTCTCTCTTACTGCGCCTCTGTTTTTTTTTTTTTTTACTGCGCCTCTCTCTCTTTTTTTAAACTTTAAAAAAAATTTAAAAAATTTTTTTAAAGAGAGAAGGACAGTGAGAGAGAGAGAGAGAGAAAGAGAAAGAGAATCAATTTTTTAAATTGAGGTTTTCACATGGCTTTCATTGCTCTGACACTTAGTTGCGTATGTGGGTGCTGGGGTTTGAACCCGTGTACTTGCACATGCTGGGCAAGCGCTGTAACCACTGAGCCACCGCTCCAGCCCCAACCTCTTTCAACTAACTGTACAGGCTCTCTGAGGGCAGGGACTTGTCTGACTTGCTCAATGGCTAGAACAGAGCCTGGAAGAACATGGTAGACAGCATTTGCTTAATGAATGAAATGCTAATTCGATCTCTGTACTAGTCATCTTAGCCACGGCTTGTAAGAAATGAATTACTACTTGCCTTAGCTGTTACTTAGCCATGTGATTTGCAGGTTTTGGGTTTTGTTTCTTTTGTTTGTTTGGTACTGGGAATTGAACCCAGGGGCGCTTAAACACTGAGCTGCATCCCAAGCAGCTACCCCCCCACCTTTTTTTTAATTTGGAGGCAGGGTCTCACTAAGTCACTTAGGGCCTCACTAACTTGCTGAGGCTGACTTTGAACTTGCAATCCTTCTATCTCAGCCTCCCAAGCCACTGGGATTACAGGTGTGTGCCACATTTGCAATATATTTAACAAGTGATCAGAAATACTAAGCATGGGGTTTGGAAAGAAAGAGCCAAGTTGGAAGGATAAACATGCGCATGAGTCTGCCTCATGATCGATCCCCTTATAACTCAATGCCATGACTTAACGATCACATGACACTGAGTCATTTCCTTATTCTCTCTCTTTTTTGGGTAACTGAAGATAATGATGGTACCGAGCTCATAGATAATGGTGTGGGAACAAATTTTTTAAAAATGCACAGGTAGCAGTGAATACAGGACCAGAGACAAAGTCAGCCCTAGACAGAAATTAGCACTGGGATTGTTACTGTCCAACCTCTGTGGAGACACCATGGTCAGTTTGTAAAGCCTGTACGCAGACATGAACGTGAACCTCCCTTCTCACTCTTTTCATTAATAAGCAAAGCTGGCCCCACTGGTGCGGGTCCACGTCGTACCTCCCACCTTTGCATTCCACATACAGTTAAATCCTTCGTCAACTTTATATGTGGGAAATACTGAAACTAAAAATTTATCACAGGAAAATGGTTAATTATATCCTATATATATATATATATATATATATATATATGGACATAGGCTTGAGCGTCATCTTAACACTTGGTCTATACTAACTGGTTTCATTGGGTTAATCAGCATTACGTAGGTGACATTTCATTGAGCAGAGTTAAGCATGCCCCAAAATCGAGACTAAGCACTGGCAGAACATGTTGGGGCTGTGCTGGCATGCACGAGTTTTCCTAACCTCCTCAGTAAGCCCCCTTTCATAATCCAGTCACGATTGAGAGAACCTCCTACTCTACAGAAGGACCTAGAACCCAAATAAGACATGAAAGTTCTGTTCTTGTCACTGGACTATATGTTAATTTTTTTATCGATTGTTTTACCTAGACCAGCATGGTGGTATACACCTGTAATCCCAGTGACTTCAGAGGCTGAGGCAGGAGGATCACAAGTTTGAGGCCATCCTCAGCAAATTAGCAAGAACCTCAGCAACTCAGCAAGACCCCGTCTCAAAATAAAAAATAAAAAGGGCTTGGAATTTAGCTCAGTGGTAAAATGCCCCTGGCTTCAACTCCTAGTACAATAAAAAATAAAAAAAAGTTTTACCTAATCCTCACAAGTATACCACAAGGTGATATACGTTAAAAGCATCTCACCTAAGACTCAGAAATAGAAAGAAAACAGCAGAATTCAAACCCTTATAGTATGACTAGTGCTGATATGACTTAATCAGTAAAATCCAAAACCATTCTAAGATAATTCATTATTTCCTTATCTTTCCCTCCCTCCCCTCATTATAGAGGACTTTCCTAGTCAGATGTCATGAGAAAGGAGCCACCCTCCTTAACACTTCCGTCTGCATACAGGAAGGAAAGGGGCCCCACAATCCCACCAGCAGATCATGAGTTATGTCCCTGTGGTTTACCAGAACTCAGAGCCAGTACATGCCTCTAGCTGGCAACAGAGGTTCAGACAGGGAAAGAAAAGCTACGGGAGGCAAGTGTTCAGAGGCAGGCGCTTCTCCTCTCCTAATGCATAACTGTATTGTTACTTGATATCTGAGTAGAGTTTTTCATCCTAGGATTTTATGCTTTCATGGGGCAAAGTCAACAAAACTGTCAGAATTTTTGAAATTGAAGTAACTTGTTCGCTCCAGAGATCAAAGAATGAGCTGTTATCAAAATGCACTGCCCTGAATAGGCTGCTAAACTTCAAAGTAGCTCCAGCTGGTCAGGATTCTTTGGAGTGTTGACTTGCAGGACAGGAAGATCAGATCCATGTCCTCCGGGTATACAGCTCAGGATCCAGATTACGGGAAGGGAAGAAAGGTGTATGACAGCTGACCAGGGTCTGCGGCTGGGATAGGGGATGAGTTCTTGCCTGACAGCACCTCCACATGCCTGTGTATGTCCACCCTTGGCAGCCCAGTCTCAGCTCAGGACCACGGGGATGTGTTCTTATTTTCAGAAGCGTGCAGAACACATCCTTCCATTTCTTTCCAGAAGTAACCTGCACCTTTGGAGTTCTGGCTCCAGACTCCTTTTCGTGTCTGGGGTCCTTCCTTCAAGGATCAGGAATTACAGTTTCTTGTCAAGCTGGGGGGAAAAGGAAGGCACACCCCCCCCATTCCCACTCCTACAACTGGCTGAACCTTCACAAGGACCTGTCTACTCACTTCTAAGAAATTACTAGTAAGGGCTGGCCTGGAGCTCAACCTCTTACAGGAATTTAAGCTGATCCAGACTGTTCAAGTAGGTGGAGGAGACAGGCGGTGGCTTCTGATGAGAAGCCACATGCCCGCACTGGGATCACCAGGCTGCCGTTCAGTACCCTGATGATGGTGCTGGCTAACTGACCACACGCAAGTTAACACTTAGAGAACTATACATCAAAACCAATGGCACACTAGTGCTCTTAAAATGCCCTGATTAGAAGGTGAGTGATCTCAAGCTTTGCAGTCAGCCACCCTACCAGCCTCGAGTGATCTCAAGCTTTGCAGCCAGCCACCCTACCAGCCTCGAGTGATCTCAAGCTTTGCAGCCAGCCACCCTACCAGCCTCGTCCTTCACGATGGAGACCTCCCAGGGAGGCTGTAAATAGAACATGAAAAATCATTTTAAATGTGCAAAGGTGCTGAACCAGAGTCTATGGGAGTCACTGCTTGTGGGCTCAGAAGTTTCACTGAGCAGCTTCGCACATTATCCAGGACTCCCAGTTTTAGCCATCTTGTGAAGTATTTTTAGCAAAGATGTATTTCAGGAAACTCATGGTAGGTCTGATACCAGAAATTAGGAGGCCAGGATCTGGGCCTTAGACCCTGAAGATTTCTGGCTGTTTACTATATCTGACCCAGGTCTGCCCTGGCAGAACCAAAGCAAGCTAACAATAAAAGAACATTCTAAGTCTTCTATGACAGGACAATGAATATGGAAAATTCAGCTACACTGGTTCCCTATTGCTTTTATAGCAGAGAATGTTTCAAGAAATGTACTGTACTCTAACCACACTGCTCTACCTCCTCACACGTTTGCATGCAGACTTCTGTAAGCAGAAAGAAGCTCAGAGCTTATTGTAAGAAATATGAGGTTAATTTCTTTGAAAAATGCTCAGAACAATACTTGCACATGATAAGCACCTACTAAGTGTTAACTAGTAGTACTGACTGTGTTCCCAGTAATAACAACAGCAGCAGACGGGAGCCAACCCGGCAGCGTCTCGGTTTCCCATCCAGGGTTTTGTTTTCATCCCTCACCCCAGTTTCCACTTGCCTGCGATGATTTTTAGAAATGTCAATGCCAGGCCCCAGCCTTAGCTATTCTGATTTAATTATGCTGGGATAAGGCCCAGGCATTTAGTATTTTTTAAAAGTTCCTCAGGTAATGCTAATGTCCAGCCAGAGTTGAGAACCACTGAGCTACAAAACACATATTAATGCATTTCCTAAGTCAGGCCAAATCCAATTTTCCAGAAGTGAAAAAAAACATATCTTATCCAAGCTCATCTTAATTAGGGACATTTCCACATGGGGGTCACATCAGGGCACAAGGTTGATGATCACAGAACTTCCCTAGACAGAGGAAGCTGACCCAGCAGCTCTGCTTAACACTCACTTTCTCCAGGGTGTAAGGAAATTGAAAAGAACCAAGCTGGCTACAGGCAGCCTGAGAGGGTGCTGGCAAAGGGCACCTCCGCACGTAGAGCTTACTTCTTCAGCCATATGAGTCACTTAAAACTTTTCCAGCACTCTAGAAACCTTACGAATAATCTTCGGAACTTATGGTTTCAGAACCTAAGCTCCCTGGAATCAATGCATCGCTCTGTTGAAGCCCTAGCTTCATGGGGCCAAATAAGAGGTGAGGTGCACAATCAGAACATGACAAGAATCAGAACAATACCCATTTCTTCAGTGCCGGAGACATTCATGTATGCTCCCATAAAGTGTGTGTGCACATCGGATCTGAAAGTAAGAGTCCCCTGGAAAATCTGAAACAAAGATGCTCTCTGGTCCAGCCCAAAGAGGTGTGGAGCAGGCTGTGGGCCTGGGCTGGAGAAGGGGTGAGGGAACCCAGGCCACGTGGACGAGCCTGATGCCTTACCTATGTGGACCCAACAGAGACCAGCAAAACCGTACACAGAAGAATCTGCTAGAACCTCTGACCCAAAGGAGTCCTAAATACAACAGTCAGGGTACTGTCTATTTTAAAGTCCAACCATCACTAGAGGGAGAGTGGAAAGGAGTCCCAGGAGAATCCGTGAATGGGCTAAGAATCCACCAACAGAACTGAGTGGTGACAAAGAATAGCAGCCCCAGCCACGGAAGCAGCACTGCACGCTCCAGAATCACAGGACTGGGCTCAGAGCGCAGACCTGCCCTTCAGCTAGGTAACCTTGCAAACATCACTTAGTCTCCCCCCACCACCCAGGCTAATGACCCCATTAGTAACATGAGGTCATTAAGTCATGGGGCTGTTACGAAAATTGAACCCATTCAATGTAAATGCACATTTAAAATTAAGTGTGAAATTAATCCATTAGGTGTTTAAAGCACTTTGCACAATGCCTGCCGGCAGGGTAAGTGCTCAATGAGTGGTCACCAGTTCAATATTCTACGTTACCCAATCTTATCAGTTACAGTTAATTTTATAATTACATTTGAAGCTAGGAAACCAAAGAGAATCCTGAGGTCAGGAAGACAGTTTACAGTATAAAGGATGAATGCTAATATAAAATAATTATTTCATATTTCCTATAACTTTCCGATGTTTTCTTGGTATAACTTGTAAAATGTTCACAAAGTGGCTTTTTTAACCAACTATTACCTTTAGCACTGTGCAAATGAACCTCCAGAACCTCAGGGGATATAATTTATTCTTGACTCTGACGTCGTGCGTTAGCAGATCTATTTCTGTCTGAAATGGTCCCTGAAGAATAAAAATGTTTTAATTCTCATTCCCCTTATAGAAACCGTAATATGCATTAGTGTCGATGTCAAAAAAGCCACCTTCTACCCTGTGTCAATTTTGATGAAACACAAGTACTTCTTTTCGAAGTCTTTCTTTCACGGATCCTTTTAAAATCAAAATCATAAGCGATTGAAATTCTTTCCTTTTTTTCTGAAATTCAGGACAAGCCATCTCACCCAGGATTCTGGTTACCTGCACGCTACCTCTTGTGGCTCGTCTACGCCTGGGAGCCTGGGCCTCTGATATGATGCCATTAATGAAGGAGTCACTGCAGAGGTCAGCAGCAATCCCAGCGTTGTCCTAGCCAAAAAACTACGCTAATGCCACACTTCCACCAGTAACCGTGAGTTGCATTTCCCTAAGAGATAGCTGTCAGCACACCCCCGTCATTAACAATGAGTCGTCTGTCTACCAAACGCACGTAGCCAGCAGCTCCATTTCTTAAAATTAATACGGACCCCAAAACACTACATGGAGGAAAATTGCTTGCAAAGCTTTATTTAAGCTTTAATGAAATTATTTTCCACTGAATTAAAACAAATAGCTTTATTAACTAACACCATTTAGTTTTACAAAAATGTATGTGTTTTTTTTAAATCTCACATGCTTACCCAGCCAATTAACAAAGGCAATGATATCCTAAAAATTCTTGATCTTAAATGTGAAAAACAAGCATTCTAGATGCTCAAAAATAATATCCAAATTAAACTGCTACCAATTATCGTTTGGAAAGTGGCTTCCATTCCTAATTAAAAGCAATTCAATGCACACCCCTCTTATTTCCAGCTTGAAATTGCTGCCTTGTTTTATAACACATCTCTTCTTTTCATTAAACCTGAATATCTATTTGGGGATATCAAAGATAAATTTATAGACGGGAATTTCTTTTGGAATCAAATGATCAGTGCACTCCTGCTGTAATAACAACCTAGGTATAAATAGCTATTATTTCCAAAGTAGCTCAGGGATTCACTGTCATCATATTGTAGGATCTCGTGCAGGCTGAACTGGAGCGCCAAACAGGGATGGAATCATTGAGGTTTCTGTTGCCTTCCATTAGGTTCTGGCCCCAAATTATTACAATCCACTGATCCCACCTTCAGCAGCCCTGGGTCTGCACAGCCCAGCTGCCACCCAGTAGCTGGATGAGTCCTTTCTTCTATCAGGCCCTAGATGCCAGGTGGCTGTCATAAGAAGTGACACTTTTCCACCATGGGGGCTACAATGATGCACCTTTAACAAGTCTTGGGAGATCAGATGAAGATGAGTAAGAAGTTATGCTACATGGAGGAGGAAAAATGATACAAGCTCCTTACCATCACCCACGGCCTGCCCACACTGGGCAAAACACTCTACACTGTTCAGCTCCTAGGACATCCCTAGGAGGAGGATCCCCTGTCACATAGAGGAACCTGAAGCCAAAGGTGTCTGTGCCTGAGGGACAGGAAGCAGCAGGTACTCATGGACTTGACCCCTGCTGCCTGACCCTAAGCCATGGCCTCACCCATACACGCCCCACTTCCCCTAGAGATTCCAGTCTGGGACCATGGCATGTTTTGAGGTATCAATATTTGAGGCTGATCATTCTGGGGCTACAGAGGGGTGGCCTAAATAGAAAGAGGTCTGCACTCTGAGGGACATCCAGCTAGACATGTACGTCAGGGAGTGTCACCATCCATCCAAGACAAAAGGGTGTCATGGTCCATCCAGGGCAAAGGGCTGCTGAAGAACGTAAGATCCTAGGGCTCCAGGGAGCCTTCACAGAAGTCAGCACTGGCTAGTTGGGAATAGGGAGGGACAAGTTGGGTGGGGGACCATCCCAGCAGCAAGTCAGCACTTCTGCTACCTTCTGTAGGTCTCTAGCTCATGTGCCATCTCAGGGGTCCCACCCTAGGTACAGAATGGCTGCCCTACAAGGCTATGTCCATTCAGTAGAATCACCACCATTTTGAAATACCTGATATGAAAAGTTAGCTCAGACCAGAAATCCACTCATCTTATTGCAAGAAGTTTCAACGTGACATCTGTCAACCACAGAAAAGGAAGCGCTGCTAGTTCTTTAAATTTAACTTCAACTGATGCAAATTGTTGAAGGGTACTTGTGGTCAGCTGAACAATGACCCCCCTCCCGCACTGGGGCAATCATTGTCCTAATCCCCAGACCCTGTGGACATGTTGCTTTATATACCAGAAAGGACTTTTCAGATGCATTAAGGATCCTGAGATGGGAAGATCATCCTGGATTACCTGCAGGTGGAAGGGGTCAGTGGAATTGTAAGAGTCCTCCTAAGACATAGGCAGGAGGTCAGAGTCTGACCAGAGGTGCAGTGATGTGCTTTGGACATGGAGTGGGGGGAGGATGAAGTCCATGAACACAGGTGACCTCTAGATACTGGAGAAGTCAACAGAGCCAGATTCTCCCCACTTACCTGAGCCCATTAACACCTATTTCGGACAAACTCTAAAGTTATGTTCTGCATTACCTTAAGCCCCTGGCTTTGTGGTAACTTGTTACATCAGCAATAAGAAATTCACACAGTTGTTAAAATGCTTTCATTCTTTTCTTGTCATGTCCTTATGTGAACAAAATTTTTTTCCAGTGTTGATTCTCAAAGGACTTGAAGAAATTTTACCCAAAGGCCTCACTCAGGAACTGAAGGAGCATTTCAAGTTTGAAATATGAAAATTACCCTCAACTCTGCTCTTCAGTATGTTTTTATTTGGAAGTTTCCCACAACCTTGATATTGAATACCTTCCTAATATTTTGTATTTTGTTTCCCTGATAATGTCATAATAAAAAGAAATTGCAATGAAAATTTTCATCAAGCTTCATTACAGATACCCCCATCCCCAGCAGTTTGCTACAGTTTACCATAAAGATATGAGCATTTTCTAGTATTCTGTAATTTAAAAAGTTCTGCTACACTACTCTCCTTAACAGGTATTTAGACATCAATAAGAAGAGCGAAAAAGTGTCCAAGTCCATCCAAACTGCCAATGCTCCGAGTCTGGGATTTCTCTCTGGCTTTGCCATCACAGCAAGTACAGGTCACCTCCCCTGCACATGTGCGCACAATCACACACACACACACACACACACACACACACACACACAGGATTTCAGAACAGAAAAAAAGCCATAAATATCAGATAGTCCAACCCTTAGATTACAGAGAAAATAAGAGACGCAAAGAGAGATTGTAACCTAGCAAGTCCAGCTGGCAGAAAGGTTAAGAACAGAGCTAAGAACTCATTCCGCCACATAACAACATGTGCCATTCTTGACCCTAAATGGTCAAATTTTTCAGGCTTGATCACCTGAGCTTACAAACTTGAATTGGAATGACTGGATTTTTCTTACATAATCAAATTGTTTTTCTAAGGATAAAAATATATCATGAAGAACAATTTTTAAATATAGGCTTTGAACACTAATGTGATTCCGAAGACAATTCTCGAATCATTCAGCACACGGCTTCAAAGAGTTCTCGGCCTCTAATTCAGTCAAGTTCTAGCAAGCTTGTTGAAAAGGAAGAATTACTTGCAAATATCAACTTGAGTAAATGGATCAAACACACGCAAGATGAGGCCTTGCACAGACGTGTGAGTGTGATGCTAAGAATCTAGGACAGTGTAAGTGGTATGGGAGGAGGTGTCAGCGACAGGGCAGTCCTTACATCACCCATCGAATACTTATCAAGTTCTGCTCTATGCTGGGCACTGCGCTGGGTCCCAGTTTGAGCTGTCGTAACAGATTATCACAGATGGCACGGTTTACAATTACCTCTCATAGTTCTGGAAGCTGGGTGCCAGTGTTCTGGTCAGAACCCTCTCTCTGGCTTGCAACTGGGCACCTTCTTGCTGTGCCCTCACTTGGCACAGAGAGAAAGAGAGAGCACTCTGATCTGTCTTCCCCTTCCCCACCATGGGGGCCCTTCCCACAAGCCTTCTTCTGAACCTAATCGCCTCCCCCAGGGCACACCTCCAAATACCATCACAAGGGGGTTAGGGCTTGAAGAGATGGATTTTAGGGGGACACAGACATTCAGCCCATAGAACTGTCCCTGTGAAATTTGCAGTTAAAAGGGGCACACTAACTGATGATTACAGAGTATTTATGAATGTGCTGAGTGATAGAAGTGAAGTTCAGGACGGTGTAGAGGAGGAGGAAGAATAGGAGGGCACAGGAGCATCTCAGGAGACAGGGGCAGCCTGTGTTGGAGGCTGTGGGCCAGGAGGGAAGCAGTCACATGAGGAACACAGAGGAACCTTGAGGACGCACACCTTCGAAATGGATTTAGGCACAGCACCGCGCAGTGGGAGGCTCCTCGGCTGTGCATGGGAGAAAACAGGGACAATGACCATAAGAAAGGGGCAGGTGCACCTGGCCAGGTGTGAGCACCAGCAGCAGGTGAGGCACACTGGACGTGAGCAGGGCTTCTGTATAGCTGTAGGACCACAGTATGTCAAACCAGGATTTATGATGACCTACAGATCTTGAGACCATCAGAAAATACAGTCAGAGGCAGGAAGTCCCAGGGCTCCAGGCACATCCAGAAGCTGAGCTGCCTACAGAGCCTCGGAGCCTCGGTGCTGATGCAGAAGTCCCTCCCATCAGCCCTGGGGGTCAAGAAGGCAGAGCGGAGTTTTGTTAAGGAAGTAGCTGCCGACTCCTATGTGCTGTAGTGTTGACCCTACTTCTTTTTCTAGTAAGTTTAAAGTTGTAGGCTTAATATCCAGGTCTTTGATCCATTTTGATTTAATTTTTGTGCAGGGCGAAAGATAAGGATCCGGCTTCAGTTGTCTACATATGGCTGTCCAGTTTGTCCAACACCATTTGTTGAACAGGCTATCTTTCTTCCACACTATACTTTTGCCCCCTTTATCAAATATCAAATAGTTTAAGGATATGGGGGTTTGTCTCAGGATCTTCTATTCGGTTCCACTGGTCTTCGGTTCTGTTTTGATACCAATACCATGCTATTTTTGCTACTACAGCTCTGTAGTATAATTTCAGGTCAGGGATTGAGATACCCCCTATTTCTTCCTTTCTATAGAGTAATGTTTTGGCTACTCTGGGTCTCCTGTTATTCCATATGAACTTGAGAATTGCTTTTTCTATATCTCGGAAGAATGTCATAGGTATCTTGATGGTGACTCCTATGGCTCAAGCTGTAAAATCAAGAATAAATGAAAGGGATTCAATTACACTAAAAAGTTTCTGCACAGCCAAAGATCTAGTCAAGAGCATCAAGAGAGAACCTACAGAATGGGAGAAAACTTTTGCCTGCTACACCTCGGACAGAGGGCTAATATCCAGAATATACAGGGATCTAAAAAAACTAAAGTCCAAACTCACAAATAATCCAATCAATAAATGGGCTAAAGAACTCAAAAGGAACTTCTCTCCAGTGGAAGTCCAGAAAGCCCATAAATATATGAGAAAATGCTCTACATCATTAGCTATAAGGGAAATGCAAATCAAAACTTCAACGAGATACCACCTCACTCCTGTTAGAGTGGCAAAAATGAAGAATA